>JAECUM010010084.1:0-128781 GCA_016617855.1 Megalonaias nervosa
TCTTCCTCCACCAGTTATACTGGCTGTCATGTATAGCCTATCATGTGCTGAAAAATGGCATGGAAACCCAAATCAACAACAGCAATCCTTTGTAAAGTAAAGCTGCAGAAACCAAGGTCAGAAAATAAGTGATCATAACTACTGCAAATTATATAATGGAACTTTAAAAATCAAACTCATTAAGGTGCATGCTAAAAGTCACGTGAAATCCAAGAAACCTTACTAAAGCTGTGCTACAGAAACTAAATTAAGAGAATGGGGAACAAGGGGCCACAACTCTTCTAAATAATACTGCAGAACACTGGAAATGGACTGATTCAAGGTCTCCTCAGTGTAAGCTGCATGCCAGATCTGGCTAAAATTAAACATTAGTAAAGTTATACCACAGCATCCAAAGTCAGAAGGACAAACAATCTGGGGCCATAACTCCCACAATGTCGTTGTGGAATACTGGAGTGTGTGTGTGTGTGTGTGATTTGGATTTTTAATGTAGCTTTAACAATTTTTCCGTCATATCACTACGATGTCTGCAGTGTGGCAGTTAATAGTGATATCCAGCACTGGGGCATGATGCCGCAGACATGTAGCATGATGTCCCACCCAGTCACATTTTCCTGACACCAGACCGACCAGTCCTAACACTAACTTCTTAATGCTGAGCGCCAAGCGAGGCAGCTATTAGTACCATTTTTATAAGTCTTTGATATGACTCAGCTGGGGATCGAACCCATGACCTCCTGCATCTGAGGCAGATGTTCTGACCACTAGGCCGCCAGTGCGGTGTGGAATATTGGAAATCAAAATCCTAAGGGATGATCAATGCAAACCAGCATAGCAAATGGTTGAATTCCAACAAATCTCAGTAAAATTATACTTTGGAAACCAAGGTTAACTGGTGAAGCAACCAAGGGCAATCACACCTGTAAATGATCCTGTGAACCACTGGAAACTGAAGGACTTGTCAACATAAAGTTGCATGCTAAAGTTGTTTTAAATCTAACAAACCTTGGTAAATGTTGTGGATGTCCTGTATCTGATGTAATGAAAATAACAGTTGAAAACCAGCAGTTCTTGGCGACATTAAGCATCAGAAACTGAAGTTTAGAGGACAGTCAATCAACTGATTGTGCTTTACTTCTAGAACAATATAAATCTGAGAAATTTTGAAACAGAATTAAATCAGTAAGCTAATACAAAATTGTTTATTATTTACATGACAGCATCTAGATATGATCGTAACCATGAAGGAAACACAAACACTGTCTATAACCATTACTTTAGCCATCTGCACTATGATACAATATTATGCAAAATGCATGTAGATTATACATTTCTCATATACTTTTAATGGATTACGCTGACAAAGAATTGCAAAGAAAGTTGGACCAGCTGAACCAAACAACATTTAACAACTCTCAAAAGTAAACATTTACAGAAGAATGAATTATTCCCTTGACAGACTTCAGTTGTTACAGATGTAAAATTAACATTATTTTGCAATTTCATATACGGTGACTTTGACAACAGATCTATTAATTGCATACTCAGTAGGGAGCTGCCCTTCTGCAAATGTAATGCAACAATTTGGTGCATGAACCTTGAGGAAAATGGACTTGTCATGTGAAACCAAAAATGATAATTCTGACCTCTAGATCTGAGAATCAATAGGGAGGTACTCTGCTCAAGTATAGACTACTTATTAAGTTGATGAAAATTGGATCCAGGACACTCAATTGTTGGAGTGAAAACTAATGCATGAGGCCCAAGAAGGCCTGAAATAACTCAAATGACTGAAATCTACCTAACAGCCAAATGCAAGAGTAGTTGGCCAAGAAATCTGTGTCAGTAGGATGCTTTCTGTAAAAACTTCATCTAATGCTGTTGACTGCACATGTTATGACAACAACTGTTTTCAAAGTTTCTCTGTTTTTAATTTCTTCATCCATATTTCGATGCACATTAGCATAATACGTCCAATAATGAAATGCCTTTGTGCCAAGATGCTTTATGTCAAAGTTGGTCAAATCCCGATTAGCACATTTGTAGAAAAAACCATTGCTCACTAGCCTGGGACAACTGAACATCAAAGCTAGAAAACTAAATGACCCAAAAAATCCATTGCCCGCTAGCCTGGGACATTTAAACATCAAAGCTGGGCAACTCAATGACTAAAACATCCATTACCCACTAGCCGGGGATAATTTAACATCAAAGCTAGACAACTCGGTTACTCAAAAATCCATTGCCCACCAGCTGGGGATAATTTAACATCAAAGCTGAGCAACTCAATGACTCAAAAATCCATTGCCCACTAGGTGGGGATAATTTAACATCAAAGCTGGGCAACTCAATGACTCAAAAATGCACTGCCTACTAGCCTGGGACAATTCAACATAAAAACTAAAAAACTAAATGACTCAAAGAAGAAAAAAGAGCCAGATAACCAGCCTTTGATGGCAATGGTTTAAAATAGGTATACTTACCATTATGCAAAATCTATTAAATGGGTTCTATACATGAAAGTATTGATGAAAATTGTATATTTTCACATTATTTACACACAGTTTGCAATAACTCTAACGATGAATTATGAATAATTGATTATTTAAATTTAAATTAGCATGACTTATAGATCTTTGGTTGGACAACCAGATGTTGCTTGAAACTTTGTCTAACCTAGAGCATTTATTTTTATAAAGTTTTTAAATTCTCTTTCTACTTCTCGTAACTGCATCAAATCCGGTTGTGGAGCAGTATCATATATATCAGCTGGAAATAAATGCCTTAATGCTTTCTGTCAAATGTGGTCCAATTCTGTTGAGTGGTTTTTGAAAAGTGTTATTTAAATGTTTTTTCTGTTTTTTATTCATCGTCATCATCAATCCCTTAACCTAGAAGGTCGTATGGGCACCACCGTTGACTTTACAACCAATTCTCTCCATCTTTCCCTGTTCTCTACTGCCCTTTGGGAATCTCAAAATCCCATGCCTGTCCACTCCTTAATGTTGTCTTCCCATCTCTTTTTCTGTCTGCCTCTTCTTCTGCACCCTCGCACTGTGCCTTGCAAGATTGTTTTTGCCAGTCCTGATGATCTTGAGACATGACCATACCACTTCAGTTTGCTTTTTTACAGTGGTCATTGGATCTTGTTGTGGACTTCTTCATTGGTTACATGGTCAATGTACGAGTTGCCCCAGATCTTGCGGTAGCATCTCATTTAGAAGGTTTGATCCTTCGTTGTAGATCAGATGTGAGCGTCCATGTTTCACAAGCATACAGAAAGATGGATATGACAATTGACCGCATCAACCTTATTTTGGAACCAAAAGCAATGTTGGTATCTTTCCATATTGGTCTCAACCTTGTTACCGCTGCTGTTGTCTGTGCAATCCTGCAAAGTAGTTCTGGTTTGGAGCCCTCATCTGTGATAATTGATCCCAAGTACTTGAAGTTTGTGACTCTTTCTAGCTTCTGTCCAGTGACCTTTATTTCTGCACTGATGCTACTGGTGTTGTTTGTCAACAGTTGTTGTTTTTTTGGTTTTTTTTTATTAACAGGGACCAATTCTATTTGGATGTTTTTAAGAAGTTATTTTAAAAAATTTATATTTGTAACAATGGTGGCAATATGTGATGGTGGAGCACGATCATTTGTGCAAAACTGAAACCCCTTAACATCAGGTTTCTTTCTGTCAAATTTGGTCAAATTCTGTTCAGCAGTTTTTGAGAAGTTGTTTTAAGATTTTTCTATCTTTTAATAATGATGACCCTATTTGATAGCTGACTAGCATCAACTGTATAACCTGTGAAACCCCTATGTGTTGATGTTTTCTGTCAAATTTGGTCAAATTCTGTTTAGGGAATTTTGAGCTGTTTAAAGTTTTCTCTACTTTTAGAAATGATGGTTATATTTGATGCCAGATTGCTCCTTGCCAAGTCTGAAAATGGTCAAATGATATTTGAGAAGGTATTGAAAATAGTTGCTGTTGACAACACACAATGGACAAGACATGACCCTGTCAAAAGCTCACTTGGCCTTACAGCCAGGTGTACTAAAACTTACAATGTCAGTACCAGTGGCCTTCCCCTTTCATCTATCCAATTCAATTTGGACATGCCCTAGCAAGTGCAGACTACCTGTGTTAAGTTTAATGAAAATTAGGCCAAGACAGAAAATCACATTTTTTGCTCCAGTAACCTTGGACTTTGCAGCCCAAAATTAATAGGCTTCTTCCTCTACCAAAGGTAGGATGCAAATACAAATAAAACTACTACAGTAAATTAATGTTATCACCTCATCTATGGACAGACAGATAGATGTACACTACTATCACCGTATCAGAATTTACTATCAGTTGGGGGATAAAGATTAAAATTAATGTTACTGATAATCATAATTAATTTGAGTCTGTTTTAATGATTATTCCAGCACCCTGCCAGGCCTTAAACTTTATGAAGACAATTTTTTTCCCCTAGCAATATGTTTCCAGGTCTCTGCTGTTAATATTCCGTTATGTATCTGACACTCAATTCTGTTATAATAATGTACAACAATACACATACACATGGATGTGTTGGCAGAGACAAAAGAATATGGAAACATGGCTTTACCAGCCCCATCCAACTTGTAAGACAGTCTAAGATGATCATTAATTTTAAAATCTGTAGAGTGGTCACTCACTATATCGCTGCTTATCTTATAAAGCAAGTATGGTCATGGATCCAATTAAACTGGTTAGATTTTGTTTTATCATTACTTAATTTGTGGCATATTTTAGTTCTTGTCTATGTAATGAGAACCAGTTATCATCTGGTTTCACATCATAAAATGCCCTGTTTTTGTTAATGCATGAATCGGTTTTGTTGGAACATACTTCAGTATAAACAGACCTGACTCATCACAGACTTTGTTTATCACTTGAACAACATTACAAAATTGCGTGAAAGAAAAGAATAATGTTTAATAAACTGTTAAAATAAAATTATACAGACTGATGACTAACTTTATATGGGCAGCAATGGCAGCTGGCTCCTGTTCATTCTCTGCTTGAGTGGTTCCAAGGTACTGCCATGCCTACAATTCAAAATAATTATATCTCTATTTTCTTCCACTTTAACTGCAAGAGGCTCAAGTGGGCCTGAAATTGCTCCCCTGGCTGATGTCTGCCTAAATGCAAAATGCAAGAGAAGTTGGTCAGCAGATTGCTTTATGCAGAAATTTCTTCCAGTGCTGTTGACTGCATGTGTTTCAAGGTTTCTCAATTTTTTATATCTATACTTGATAGCACATCAGTGTCATTTGCCCAATACTGAAAGATCTCAATGTCAGGATGATTCATTTCAAAGTTGGTCACATGCTAAAAAACATTTTTTGAATAGATAAAGTAGTTTATGTTTTTTATTTTTAATAATGGTAGCCACACTAGATAATGGATCATCACTTGTATAAATTTCAAAGGCATTCAAGCTAAGATGTTTTCTGTCAATGGTCAAATTCTGTTGCAGTTTGTTTTTTTATTCGGGGGAGGGGGTAACAGTGCTTTTAACACATAACTACCACATCATGATGAGGAAATGGGAGCTGAGTGCCCATTCAAAAGACTTGCAAAGACAGATGACCTGGACTGGCCTGGGTAGGTATCAAAACATGACCCTTTAAATATGAGTCTACAAACTGAGCTACCATGGCTGACCAACATGGTTTTGATAAATTATTAAAGGTGAGGTTTATTTTTGTAATAACATCCATATTTAATGTTGGATCAGAATTATTTGTATTTACTTAAAAGCCCTTCATGCCAGGATGTTTTCTGTCATATTTCATCAAATTCAATGGAATGTTTTATTACAAGTTGTTTAAAATATTTTCTATTTGTAGCAATGGCAGCTAGATTTGATGGCAAGTAAGCATCACTGGCATAAATTTGTACAATCTTCATGTCAGAATGCTTCAATCAAAATTTGGTCCAATTCTGCCAAGCAGTTTCTAACAAGTCATTGAAAGGTTTTTATGTTTTTCGTAGCAGCAGCTATATTTGATTTGAAGATCAGCATCATTTGTACAAATCTAAATGGTTTTATGCCAGGTTGCTTTCTGTCAAATTCTGCTGATCAGTGTTTGTTGGAGCAGTTGTGAACAGTTTTTTTCTATTTTTAGGAACAGTAGCTATATATGATTCAGTATCATGTACACATAATGTACACAAAACTTAAAGCCCTCTATGGCAGGATACTTTCTGTCAAATTTGGTCTGATTCTTTTTTAGTGGGTTTTGAAAATTTTTCAAAATATTTTTAGTAAATGTGGCAATATTTAAAGGTATTAACAACATTTGTAAAAAATATGCAAGCCCTTCATGTCAACTTGTTCAAATTCTGTTTAATGGTTCTGGGAAAAAGTAGTTTTGATGATGCATCAGCACCATTTGTATTGACTTCAAAGGCCCCTATTGAGAACACTTTCTTCAAAGTTTGGCTGAAATTGGCTGAAATAATTAAGGTGGGTTTATTTTAAAGAGAAGTTTAAAACAGGAAATGTTAATGGATGCAAGATAACTCTGCAAGACAGATGATGGATGATGCATAGTCATACCACAAGTTCAATCGGCCTTATAGGTAGGGAAGCTAGAAATAAATCAACAGGGAGATTTATGGCATAAGTGTAATTCTGTATCAGCTGAGCCTGTTGTAAAAGTATTAGAGAATCAATTAGATTAAACAGCAGTTTTTGACCAACTGCAATTTTACATTCTATACTGATACAGGAAACAATTATTCAGATGATATGATTTTAAAAGAAATATTCCTCTGAGAAATGTGCTTTACAAATCTGCAAACACAGATGTAATGTAATTTAAAATTAAATGATTGCAGAGCATATAAGGCACAAATATTGATTCAAACTGGTCTGAAATTGGATTTACTATAAAGAATCAAGCAAAAAAAGCACATATCGTTAGCTGGACTCCATCAACGATCTACTGTATTTAAGGAAATCTATAAAGCCATATATATGACAGTCATAAAAAAATCTGATCTGTTACATAAGCCATAGATATGACAGTCATGAATAATTAAATTTTGATCTATTGCATAAAGCCACTGATATGACAGTCACGAAAAAATGAAATTCTCATTTATCACATAAAGCCATTGATATGACAGTCATGAAATAAATTTAAATTCTGACATATGATGTGTGTACACATACTTCATAGTTATTTCTCTATTTTGTGGTTTACTGAATAAAATAACATTAATATCAAAGTCAATCAAATCTTTCCTTTCATTTCATGAAAAGTTTCTAAAATTCATTCATAATTTTAATCCTTCTCTAACCCAAAAGAGATAAATTATTCAACATGGAAAAATTTTGGACAAAAACATTCATGTTTTCAATTATTAAATTAAATCATGTAAGACCTATTTCAATTATTAAACACATTCAATAAATGTCATATATAAATGAACAGTCATGTAAGATCCTCTTTCTTTCAGTTTGCTTTACCTGACACCATATGATGGACATGTCCTTACCTCTACATGTTTGTCATTCTTCTGTACAGCAGCCTCAAACAGCAGCACAGCATTAGGAATATCTCCTTGCTGAAGCTTTTCCATGGCCTCCAGGAAAGGGTCAGGGTGTTCCAAATGAGGATTTTCCTCTTCAAATTTATACACCTGAAATCAACAAATGCATTACAATTTTTGAGGTGAATATGAAGTTTATGAACCCCTAAACTTCATATCAACTGATGTGAAGCAACGGTCAATATATTAGGCTTGCTGGTTTTTTAAAACTCCATATTCATTGAAGCAAAGGTTGCTAATTGTTTTAATATATAATTTAGTACAAAACTTTGAAAATAAAGTTGTTTTAGAAAATGCATCTTGAACTGCTTGAAATGACAAACATAGGTCATTTATGACAGATAAAATTCCATGACATCACAACAGTGAAATACATATAATTATTACAAATCACATAACATGCCATTCACTGAAAATGCACCAATTTTTGGATCCTTTTCTCCAGCATTCCATGAAGGGGGTCAAAGGCCAAATATACAAAAAAATTCCAATCACAGGGACATTTTATAAATATTTTATTTACTAAACTTTATGCATTAAGTCACAGTGGAGGGACATATAATATATGAAACATATTGAGGTGGGAGGATGGAGATATGACATAAGAAGTAGAGAATTTGCCATGGAAATAGGACTCATGGAAGAAGCCCCAATTTTGTACTAAAATCAATTATACTTCTTGCTTCGTTAACTCTCTTTCAATTAAATCTGAAGTACCAAAATACATTCAATCAGGAAACCATCAAAGTGGTAAAAAGAAATGCTAGGCTGTAATACATTTCTTTGGTAACAAAGTTCAGCCAATAACATGCCAGATGACCTTATTAATATGTGTGACTGTTGTTCATTATTAAACTCATGTGAAATCTTGAAGCCTACATTCCATCTTTGATCAAAATCTGATCAGAACTATGGCCTCCAGAGTAGTAACAAGCTCGGCTTATCAGATGCAATATCAGCTCATTAATATCAAAATAATCCAAAATCTTGATGATCTAACTCCATATTCCAAGCATGATCAAAACTGGTTCATAAATATGGCTTCCAGAATGGTAACAAACTTTGCCGATCAGATGCAAAATCACTACATTAGTATGCATACATCTCACTCATTATCAAACTTGTCTGAGATCTAAATGATACAGGAAAAACCTGCTTTGGCAAAATGGCCTCAGTCTGCAAAGTCCAACTGTGTTATGTAAGGTAACACAGAGACAAGTCAGTTAACTGAAGAAAATAATGCATGTGTATCCTTTTGTTGCTATACAAAACTGGAAATGGCAGGGGGAAGTGCAGCAAAAGTATGAGTTTCATTGACATAATAATTTACTTAAACTGTGATTAAATATTTATTGTTTCAAATTTTTTGCAGAGAACCATGCATTGATACATACATTTACAAGAAAATTGGCAACTGAATAGTGTAAATAGCTGAAGTACATGTGTACTCACCAAATGACCTAACTGTATCCATATTAGTAATTCCATGCAGAAATGTACAAAAAGCATAATTTCTCTGTTAGATTCCTTTCCAACACAAATACTTAAATTTTCATCGAAATAAACTCACATTAACTTATGGAACAACAAATTTTTTCTAAAATTATGTTTTCCCAAGAATACTTACACAATCACATTAACATTAGGATATAAACTTCACTACTTTTCAAATCCAGCCCTCCCAGAAAGATAATTTTGTCATTCCATCTACGCAACATAATGATATAGGGAAGAAACTCGTCCAAATCACCTCCCCTTCCACTACTAGGTTGCTAATCATATACAGATGTGTACCAGTTTAAGCTTCTGCAAAACATCACTGAGGGCACTCACACTGTGGGGAGGTGTGGGATGACTCAACAGTAATGTGATCAGGTACAGTAAAGCATTCTTTGAAACCATAATATACTAAAACATTACTTTCTCCACTGAATATGTTTTGAGATCACATTAATGTTAGGAAAATATGTAATCTTAGGGGGAAATGCATGAGCATCTGACCACAATGACAGGTATCCCTTAAGGAAAACAATGGTTGGAGTCCCCATAGGAAGGATATAAAACTTCCCTAACATGATGGCAGCACAATTAACGGTCATGTAACATGTGATGTCAGTACACAGGTAATGTGAAACAAATGACATTTTCTAAAAAAGGAACAATTCTGGAAAATACACAGAAAGTTCTAAACCCTTGGATGTGATGATGTTGTGCTAATATTAACTGAGTCTGGTGGTCGTCTTATGATTCAGAACAATGTCTATAATTTCAGAATCAGTATGGTGATAAACAACAGGTATTTCTTTGTCAACATTCATCCACTTAGCCAGATTTTCTTCATTAAGCTTATTTGCTATATCCTTAGCAGTAGGTCCTGTAACACTTGTTGCATAATCAAGCAACTCATGAACAACTTCTTCCTCCTTTGGTACATTAAATCCAGTGAAATCATTGTCAACACTTTCATCAGGTGAATTTTCAAACATCAAGGCAGGCCACAACTTATGCCAGCCTTTCTTTAGTGTTGACGCTTGTACCTTCTCCCAGCCACGAGCAATAAACCACAGCACCTCTTTCATGTTGAATTCTTTAATAAATGTCTGTACAGACTTTCCAGCATTAACCACATCTAACATATGTTGCATGAAAAGTGAGCAATACTTAGCCTTCATAGAGTGCAGTATTTGTTGGTCTTGGGGTTGGATTAGTGATGTACAGTTTGGGGGTAAATACACTGTATAAACATTTTTCTTACACAGGAGTTCAACTTTAGGATGACCTGAACAATTGTCCAGAATAAGTATAATTTTGCAGTCTTCCAGCAGGCCTACAGATGTACAGCATGCTCTGGCTTCAGGCACAAAAAATTTTTCAAACCATTCTAACATAATCATGGTGGTAATCCAGCCATTTTTATTAGCACGGTATGTTGATGGGAAAATTTAAACACCTTTCAAGGCCCTAAGGCATTTACTTTTTCCTATCACAAGTGGTTTACATCTGTGCATGCCTGCTGCATTTGAGCATCCTAAGATGGTAACTCTATCCTTAGATTGTTTGAATCCTGTAAGCCCTTCTTCGTCCTCCATTGTTAGCCACCTTCTAGGTGTGCATCACCAATATAATGCAGTTTCATCTGCATTTTACAACTGCTCAGGACTGAGGTGCTCATCAACTACAAACTTATGAAATTCATCCACATACTAAACAGCTCCTTCGTGATCTGCAGACCGTTTTTCTCCACACACTTTATGCATGGAAATTCCATGATACTTCTTGAACTTTTGAAGCCATCCTTCACTATAGTCACACTCATATTCTAATTTAAGTTCTTTATGAAAGAAGTGAGCCTGATCCATTACCATCCTACCCGACAAGTCCACTCTGTCACTCCAACGCTGTTGAAACCATTCCATCATCACTCAGTCATGCTCAGTACTCTTACCATCTTTCATAGTTTTTCTAATGTTCATTTGCTTCTTGGAATCACTGTCTGAATAGAATTTCAATATTTTGTCTCTCTGCTTCTTTATATCATAAACAGTTGATCAACCAATACCATGTGTCACAGCTTTCACACGGAAACAACACGGTCCAGTTTTTTCAACAGTTCTACTTTATCTTGTATCAATATTGACTGATGTTTATGCTTGACACCACCACTGACACTTGCATCTTTTTTAGAAGCCATAGCTAGGGTTAAATGTAAGTAAAATAAGCAAAGAAAAGCACAAAATACAAATATCACCAGCAACAATTGCAGTGTAAACAATCCAAGTGTGCGCACGCCCAGTAAACTAATTTAGGGGTGTCTGGAATTTCAAGTGCCCTCTCGTAATTTTGTCCAGACTAAAATAGGTGCCGGACAATCCATTGCTGGAAAATCGTGGTGTACCTGTAGTAGAAAATTCCTCCAATCCTATAACTTAAATGGTTCTGTTCCAGGCAGTGTCCAAGTACAGCACATGTAACATTAGTATTGCCATGACATGTGGCCAGTGTATATCCATGATTTGATTTGAACCAATGCCTGATATGTTGACTAAATTTTAAGAAAATAAAAACAGACTGAGTCAAATTTTAGAATATAGGTATAGCTATGATAAACTGAAAACTTGTGTTAAAGACATAAGGTGGGGATATATTTATATTTACAGAGTTACCAGTAGCTAATAAAATATACATATTATCAAACCACATACTGCTACATTATTACTTCACAGTACACTAGCTCAAAGAAAATATCTAAAAATTATATAAATATGTATGTAATACGTAACTAGCAAAAATGAATGCAAAATATTCAGTAATTATCTCAGCATGACTACAATATACAAACATTACCTAAATCTAAAGAAAAGCATCTGTTACCATTACTAAGACAAAAACAATCTTACTTTGTATGGTTCTGTTTGCTCAAACTCGGTCAACCATGCCTGGCCATCATTTCTCGACCTAAAATAATAATAACAATAAAGCTCCTAACCTTGAATTTTATTGAAAATGTTATGTTATATATTAGTTTGGGTAGAATGATGTTATTTCAAAAAATGATTAATAATAGCAATGGAAGCAGATTCAAACCATGGTGAAATAGTTTGACCAGTGTTGCATCTAAAATCCAAATGGCTAGGGACAATCTGCCTAAGAGTCTCATATCATGAAAACACTAAGCCAAAAATTGCTAGAAAAATGCAGTCTCAAACTCAAGATACAACACTGTTTGAGTGGCTGTTAAAGTTTCTTGTCAGTAGCTCAAACTCAAGATACAACAATGTTTGAGTGGCTGTTAAAGTTTCTTGTCAGTACTCAAGTCTTAGAATACAGTTCACATTAACTGTTGTTGTTATAATGAATGCACAGTGTCATGTATATTTAATTTGTACTATTTGCTGGCTTTTCTAAATAATTACCAGTACATGTTATGTACCTCTGTATTTCATACTTGACTTCAGCCAAAATCAAGGTCAAAGTGTACCTGACCAGTAACATTTATTTTGTAAACAACATAAAACATAGCTAATATTTCTCTCTGAGTATGGATTAAATATTCAGATCATTATCAATGGAGGTAAATATGTTTATTTGGGATTGTGTCTAGGACATCAAATTTCCACTTTGAAATTCCTAAAATTGTTGACAACTTAAAATATTTATAAAGGAGATTGACCTTCACCTTGACTCTATTATTGTGTCTTAGCTTTTATTAAAATGTTGGTTATTTGAAAAATTATATATTCTTGCCTTGACATCTGAAGCAGAATCAGTTTTATTGATGTGTTCAGTTATTAGTTTAAGTGGATTAATTTATTCAAATTATTATTTCCTGGAATTAAAGAGTGCTCAATAATATTCTTGGACTAAAACATTAATTTGGAATTATAGCGAATTCAGACAAGGACATCTTGGATTACAATACTGTGATACAAAAAGAACTTAACACATCACCACAATCCAGGCCAATGGCACATTAGCATGTTTGAGACTACTGGCACATCAGCACATTTAATATTGGAATTTATTTGGAACACCACTGGAATTCGATTGGAACTTCATACATTTGGACTTGTGATAGAACTTTTCAGACTATAAGGGATTTAATTCCCAATACTGTAAGCATCATTTATCTTCTTTCCTAGATGATATAAACAACTTTCTTGGCATAAAAAGGACAAGTCAATTATACAATCAACACTGTCTCCTGCATCTCACCCTGCCCTTGGAAACTAGGCCCTGATGCATAACTGAGACACTGTTCATAGCAACACCCTTAAAAGTTTACAGACTTACTTGTCATAATAATGAAAGTTAATTTATGCATGGATTCCTGGGTTTGTCCTTACCCCACTGCTGCCTGCCCTTGGAGTCAAAACTTGGAAAACAATGAGACCACAACCCAAGGAAACTGAGGTGGCTCAATGGTTGAGCCACTGTACTCTTGACCAGAAGGATTTCCATCATTTAATTTGCCCAGACCTACTACCAAATTTCTCATGATCTTTTTTATTCTTTGAAATTAAATTTGGAAGTGTTTCTGCAGGAAAGCATACTGGATTATTTAACTAAACATGTCAAACTCACTTCAAAATATTCAGGAATTTCATATGGGTCACATTCTTAGCAAAAACTCTCTGCAAATAGATTTTAAAACTTGGACATGGTTTTTGCAAGAATTATGTTTTTCTTAAAGCTTAATCTTTTTCTTACACATATGTAAATATGCAATGAAATTCTAATACTTATATACCATTACTGGCACGCCAGACATGCTTTTATTTCTTCAGTCTTGAGGCTGAACTGCATTAATAGTTAATTCCCGCACAGCCTTTTTCCTCAGTAAAAACCTCTTCATCCACAAGATTGTAATAATTCACTGGCATTGTAGAAACCAGTCTTATAAATGTAACTGTATCAATATAAGCTTAAAGTGTTTCTTGTTATATTGCAATTTTATATTTTTCTTCAGTTTTATTACTAATCATTCTTTGTAATTTTTAAAATGTCTTACTTTGTTATTTTTAATAACTTGTTCTATTGAAATGTATGCATGTTGTATTCTAAAATTCATTTTGTTATCTCTGTTGTGTTTTTCTTTGCAAGGGGAAAAACTATACATCACCCTAAAACTCTTATTCCAAACAGTCATTATCAATGGTTGCGCCTTCCTTTCCTTTAATAAAATTTGCAAGTAATTGCATGGACTATACCATGTGCATTCAATATTTCAATATGAAATAACTACAACTATATCTCTTCACATTCCATAATAGCTATAAATAATAATCTACCTCATCTGACATCTCACGCATACATATCAAATCTGTTAAACACTGACCAGAAATAAGACCCAGTCAAACAGATGCAAGAATACCTTATTAATAAAAGTAGATTATGCTCACAATAAAATTCAGTCGAGATTTTGTTGATACAAGCTTACTCAGCAAGTCTGATAAACATGTTAAAAATTATGACCGCTACAGTGTTCACAAACTCAACAATTATCAATGACCACTTCATTAATATGTGACAGTGCTGCTCATAATCATACTCATCTGAGATCTTGATGAAACAAGCTACCAAGTCTGTTACAAAAAAATTTAGAGTGTTCACAAACTTAACCAATCAGTTCACATCATTAATATACAATGATGCTGCCCATAACTGAACTCATCTGATATCTTATAATAATACCATTAACATCGTGTCTGATCAGAATCTTATAAGAAATATGCCCTCTAGAGTGTTCACAAGCTTTGTCAGTCTGATGCAAGATCACCTCTTTAACATGAACAGATGTCACTCAAACATAAAACTCATGTTAAGCTTACATACCACATCAGAACAAAGTCTGATCAGAAATATGGCTCTGAATGTTCCCAAATTCAAACAGTGAGATGCTGTATTGCCTCATAAATATGCAGGAATGTTAGTCATTACAGGACTTGTCAGTGATCTTGATAAAAACAAACATACAAAGTATAATCTCAATCTCATTAGAAATAAGGCATATAGAACAAACAAGTGCTTACTGATGAATAGGAATGGGCATAGGGCCATACTATAAACTCAATTGGCATCTGCAATAAAATCGAACAACATACCATCTTTTCCATCAACCCCACCTTTCATTTAGCTAGAAAGTTAAAAACTTCCTCAGTGAACTTAATCTAAACAAGCGGCCCCAGTGTGCCTGAGATTGCTTGTCTGGCTGACATTTGCCTAATAGCCAAATGCAAGAGTAATTCACCAAGAAATCCAAGTCAAAAGGATGCTTTCTTCATACAATTCTTCCATTACTGTTTACTGTTATGAAAACTATTGTTTCATGTATCTTCACCTTCATCTATATCAAATACAAATTAGAAAGACCTCTATGCCAGAAAGCTTCCCCTCAAAGTTGGTCAAGTCATTGAGTGGCTTTTTGACAAAAGTTGCACAAATAATTTTGTTTTTAGTTGTAGCTGCCATATTTGACAACAGATCAACACCAATTTGTTGAAATCCGAAATGCCTTTAATCCAGAATTCTTTCTGTAAATCCTGTTCAGCAATTTTTAAAAGGTAAAGGTTTTTAATTTTTTGAGTAACAATTGTCCTATTTGATGGCAGATTGTTAGCATTTGTACCAACTTAAAAACCTTTCATGCCTGGATGCTTTGTGTCAAATTTGGTCAAATTCTGTTGAGTGGTTTTTGAGATGAAGTTGCTTAAAATATTACCAACTTCCTAACAGCAGTCATATCTACTGGCAGATAGGCATCTTCTGTAAAAACTTGATACACCTTATGCCAGGATGCTGTCTGTCAAATTGCTCAAATTCTCTTGGGTGAGTTTTTGCAAGAAGTTGTTTAAATATTATTGTATTTTTAATAAAGGTGACCAGATTTGAAACTTTGTCAAATTTAATAAAATTCTGTTGAGAAGATTTTAAAAAGAAGGATTTTAGTAACTTCAGCCACATTCAATACTGATATAAAATTTAAAGCCCTCTATACCAGAACCCTTTCTGTTTAAATCTGGACAAATTAATTCTCATCAACATTTTTTTTTAAAAATACTTCTTTTATTAGAAGAAATCACTTAAAGGTGAGCAAAAGCTTTAATATTTACCTTAATCTAAGGTGTAGAAGGACAATGGCTGTGATAAACAGATGGAGATGATCAGATATGCCAAAATGATCACAATGTGCAGCTCAATAACAACAAAAATCACTGGCTTTTGATATTTGTGAAAATATATTAGCTTTGACGTGTATGTTATCACATTTTATTTTCTGGTGCAAAAAGATATGCTAAATAAATGGAAAACCTCTAAAACTTCAATTTTGGTCCTAAGGATTTTGGCCTTGGAGGTTTCGCTGCATATGTACCTTGTGATACACAAGAATTTTCTCCTCATGTCAATTATACTCCAATGGTCTTTACCATAGCTTTAATAACAACTATGTAGTTGTACTTTAATGACAAATGCACTCCAATGGTCCTTATCACAGCTTTATCGACAACTGTGTTGTTGTACTTTAAAGGCAAATGCACTCCAATGGTCCTTATCACAGCTTTATCGACAACTGTGTTGTTGTATTTTAAAGGCAAATGCACTCCAATGGTCCTTATCATACCTTTAACAACAACTGTGCAGTTGTGCTTTAATGACAAATGCACTTCAATGGTCCTTGTCATACCTTTAACAACTGTGTAGTTGTGCTTTAATGACAAATATACTTCAATGGTCCTTATCTTACCTTTAACAAGAACTGTCTGTATGAAATATTGTATTCAGTTTAGTTTGGGGTTTTTTGCATCAAATACTGAATGCCATTATAATGTGTAATGACTACACTCCCTCATTTGAAAACCAGGTAGGAACCAGTTATAAACAAAAAACAGACAGACAGACAGAAAAAATGAATACTAAAGAAAATCATTATCTTGGTATGTTATCTACTCTACAAGTACTTACTGATCCAGCTCCCCCCAGTGTTTTTGTAACCTATCCCAGAATTCTTCATCTGTTGCACCATGCCCTGTAGAAAACTCTTCCTCCCATTGGTCAACAAGGGATTTGGATGTCTGCAAGGAAAATGGAACTGTCTTTAGAATTTGAAAGATTCCTTACTGCCTTGCATCACATAAAGTTGTATGCTATATTATATAATGCATGAATAGCAGGCTAATGCTTTTCAGTGTAAATTTATATGGCAATATTGTGTGTGCAATTAGCTAAATTAAAGGTGAAAATTGTATAAATATATCATTCAAAAAGAGTCTTGTTAATGGATCTTCTCCAAGTACCAATTCATTCAAACCTCCCTAAACTGAATATTATGGTGGCCATTCTGTTGACAAAGCTGGGTTACAGTCAGGTGGTTTAGGGAAATGTCACTGTGCCTTAACATCTCAACATTTTCATGTTTTAACTCATTATATTATTATTATAAATACATAAGCGAAATCATCTTTGCTAGCCAAGGTTCCGATATGATAATCCTATCTACACCTTGGCATATCGAGCAGATATTTCTGTGCTTCGGGTCTGTGAATTTCACTGGATGCGACGGTAAGCCTCCGCATTAAATCAAAATTATGTTATTCAAATTTGAACACTGTTCCTACCTGATCAAGACAAGGGGTGCACACAACTTGAACAGACTGATAGATAAGCAATTTCCACTGCCAGTCTGTGTTTGTACAAATACTTTTCACTCAAATACACCTGTAATGGCTTCCCTCTAGTACATAGACATACTTCAATGTTAAACTTACAAAGTATCCTTTTGAAGTCAATTGCCTCCACTGTTTTCGGCAGATTGTACAATGCACCACTGTTAGTGGGCATTACATACTAAGGGAGACAACTCATGAAATCCAACAGATGTTGCTAGGACAAAGCACTTAAATATATGTTCGATCCATCAAGGTGTAGATAGGATTATCATATTGGAACCTTGGCTAATGAAGATGAAGTGTAATATATTCACTTAATCTGTTGTCTCTAGCCTAAGTTAACATGGCATCACACCCTGTTATACCCAGATGGAGCCCTTATCGCTCTCTAGGGCGTATCTCACCCTTTGTGGGACTGTCCACAGTAACACACACATAATAATGATCCACGTGCATTTGGATATCAGCTCCATGTTATTAACCTCTAATTTTTATTTGCAGCACATATACTATATTATATGCATATTTGAAAAATAAGTGGAAGTGACCCTAATCTACCCAAAATCACAGGCCAATCTAAATTACAGTACTGCTCACTGTCAGTTTCCATGATGGACCAAGACATTCTACCAACTCAATTTACAATAATAAAACCTGGATTGCCTCTTTTCAGTAATTTTGGAAGCTGGCTTGAAAAAACATATAAATAAGTGGATGTTTGTTATTTACCTTAAAAACTGCTAAATTCTAAAATCCAAAGTCTTGAGAGATCAAGGAAACTGAAGCATGGTTTCCTAATTTTGTCAAAGGTAAAATGTTAAGTATTACAAATACATTTTACTGGGAAAAGAATTAATTATGAAACCAAGCATGAACTAGTACAATTACCTATTTGGTTGAAAAATAGATAACTACAGCCCTGATTATCATTTTAATACAATAAATTTACTCCTCCATTTACATTTAAGATAATAGTTGCAAATCAGTCTTTGCTTCAGTGACACTAACAATTAATACAGAGTAACTATGAAAACAGTATTAGAACAATGTGTAATTATAATAATTATTTAGAAATATTGATTCTTTTCCTTGTAAATTATTCTAAATCTGATATTGTGTAAACTTTATTGCACAAATGCATAAAATTATGAGAAAAATATGTTGTTAAGTGAAGCACAAGATTATATTTCCAAACAGTTCCCCCTTCACTTCACCATATAACTGTATATAATTCTAAATATTGTCCTCTCCGCTTCACCATATAACTATATTTTACCAAACACTGTCCCCTTCACTTCATATAATTGTAAATATTTCCAAACACTATCCCCTTTACTTCACCATATAACTGTACATAATTCCAAACAGTCACCTTCACTTCACCATATACCTGTAAATATTTCCAAACACTGTTCCCTTCACTTCATTATTTAACTGTACATATTTATCCAAACAGTCCCCTCCACTTCCCTATATAATTGTATATATTTCCAAATAATGTCCCATTCACTTCACCATATAATTTCAAGTTTTTATCATACAAAGGCTCTTGCCAGATAATAATGCTTTTATTTATTTTCTGGTCAATAAAATAACAATTGATCTTGTTGTTGATTTTGTTGTTATTATTATTATTATAATTTATATTATTATTACTGCTGTCAAAACCCCTTGCATTAAGGTACCTTATTGCACTTAATATGCCCTCACAGGCAACCAACAACCCATACTGACAAGTTAGCTTGGGAATACACTATACTTTGTTTTTATCTGAGGTATCCAAAGGACTAGAAAAACATGAACAATGGTTACTGATGTTGTTAAGTATGATACTAATCCCCTTCAGGGAAACTGAACTCACTGCCGTATCCAAAATAATTTACCAAATCTGCAACAACCAGCCAAATAAGTGATGCCAATTTCTTACCTTTTAAAAAGCAGCAATGTAACTTAGAACTGCATGTATGCTCATAATATCAACTAATCCAATTTGTTCCTCATAATTAATACTTACAGCAAAGAAACGAATTTGTAATATTATCAAAGGCATAAATGAACCAAACTAAAAGAAAAAAGGAATCATAAAAAAAAGATTTTTCTAGGTTTAAATTTACACCTTACATAAAACAAATACAATGTTTCAAGCTTGCAAAATAGCGTTTTTCTCAGGTCCCCACTCATACTTTCCATAAAGCTAGAGTCCACGCTAATGGATCATGTTGTGGTGGGATCTATATAATCTGAAAAATGAGAAATCAAGGATACCCAACCCGTGCTTGAAAACTGACCTAAACACAAAGCATAGCCATCGAGAGATCGACGAAAAAACAGAACGATGGGCAGAAAAACAGGAGAAAAAACTAACAGTATTTGCCCATACCACTGTAACAGTGGAGCATAAAGTGTGTATTCACCAGTAAAATGGAGACATGTGTGGAAAGCGCAAAGCAATGGTACATAAGGATATGTGCAAAACTACTGGAAGAGCCATGAATCACCCTCACTGCACCAAACAAGCTACATACCAAACAGCAGATCTACAGGCTGTACATGCCAAACACCAAATCTACAGTCCAATCTCTGCTAGTGATACTATCAAACTTGCTGTGAATTCATTTATTTTAACAGGATTCTGAAATTTTGTAATTTAAGAAATTACTTTTCACAGGAATCATTATTTTTTCAGACAGAACACCTTTCATCGGGTTGCAAAATATGTTTCAAAATATAAAAAAATTGGTACACAATAATCAAAACAAATTCATGGTATCTGGATGTACTTCAAACAGCTATATATGTCACCATAAAATGTCACTGTATTTGTCTGATGATAAACCCTTCGGTCCCATCTAGTAGATTTCATTAAGAAGCATTTGGTAGGGCTTATTTATGGAAGAATGGGTCTTGCAAATGAAGCTGATAGGAAACTACAGTGAGAAGAACAATGTAACTAAACCTTAAAAGACAGGATGAAAATACAGACAGAATTAGGTATTGTATATACTTCCATTTAAGTCCAATTGTAAACATGACCCTGATCTGCCACTGCCTAATGGACCAGCAGATCAGAGTCTATGTTGTAGTGATTACTCCTAACAAACTGCACAGACCCAGATCTGCCAGTGCAAATCTGGATCTGTGCAGTGTGTAGTTGGTCTTGACTTATAAACAAGTGTAGACAGTACTTTAAAAAAAAAAATGGACAATTAATTTAAGACACTGAA
This sequence comes from Megalonaias nervosa, assembly GCA_016617855.1. NCBI lineage: Eukaryota > Metazoa > Mollusca > Bivalvia > Unionida > Unionidae > Megalonaias > Megalonaias nervosa. The sequence goes on from JAECUM010010084.1 coordinate 20,976, forward strand.
AATTCATTTTAAACAAATAAACATGATAAATGTCTACAAGAAACTAAAAAATATGCCAAACAGAAGTCATGGGACAATATGCAGAGACACTTCCAATCATATACCATGAGTTTTCCAAGTGGAAGAACAACTAAACATCGACCATTGTCTTATCATCAGAGAAATAAAGTAAAAAAGCGCAAACCTCATCCCAACATACGACAACCCCTTAAACACTAACAGCTATACGTGCATTAGTGCATGAAGGAAAAAAAAAAACATTTACAAATCAAAACAATTTGACAGTACCTGCTGAGTATTAAATTCATTGACCCATTCATCTGATATATCTTTAGGGGCCTGGGGGTTTGGGGAAACCTTCTCTATCACCTCGTTATCTTTAATTGTGATCTCCCCATCACCTATCCTCTTCACAAACTTCATAAACTGGGGGAAGAGAAAATACACTAAGTAAATGTAAACTAGCATAAAAAATGTACTTTCCATTAAAATATTAAATCAATCAGATGCAATTCAGGAACCATACAAGTAAGGCTTTCCAGAACAAAATAGAAGGAATTGACCGGGAAATTCATTTGGCAGATGAAGAGGTAAAAGCACCAACTTTCATTTGCTAATGATGCATACAAGGATTTCCCTTTTAATACTGTTAAATGGAAAAGGTAATGGAAAGAGGTGAGAAAATAATATTAATTACAAAGGGTCTTTCACATCTCAAAAAAAAATGTCCATGAAACAAACAATAAGACAGTTATGAGTCACAAGAATTATGAATCAAGCAGTCATGGGTAAACAGGTTGTACAAGGAAACTATGGTATCTGCCAATTATACCTCTGACTCACTAAACTTGGGGTCATTGACTGAGCTTAGCAACTGATTAGCGGTCCTTGCCAGCTCATCCTCCTCATTCTTCTGGACGTGAAAATCATCAATCCATTTTGTGTCATCCAGCAATTCATGACTCAAGTCTCTGTAGAGAGAAAAATAAATTCCGCATGAAAATATCCAAGAACCAATTCACATTTTGTTGGCAATATGGAATCTTTACCCAATTTTCAATCAGATCTACATGTTAAACTACTTGCAACAACATGACTACTTTTTTAATACTACCAATGGAAATGCATTGTATGTATCAACCTTATTTTCTTGCTAAACTCCAAATATTTCCTGGTAATTCTTTTCCAATTTAATGCAATATACAACACATAAATTGACAACTTCCCAGCAGGAGAAAGTTAATTGAGGAATATTTCCCCAAAAGATTACATTGTTCGTTGATCTGAGTGATCCAAATATTCCTCTGCCCATTTGACAGGTAGTGAGGCTGGACCAAGTCTACTGGGCTTCTGTGACACAAAGTCTTCTGACCAATCAGAATGTGGCTTGCTATTTTCTGTAGTCAGATAATCCTCTGCCCAGTCTCCTGGACCTGCTGCTGCAAGGTCAGCTATTGCTGGACCTGTGAAGTACAAATATATACAAGTTTTACAATGTGTGCCCACTGAGTTCTAGCTTACAATCATAAAATAAAACTATGAAAGCTATACTGAAAACTAGACTCGAAATTCAACTTGCAAAATTATATTTAAACTATTGTTGTCTTTGTAAAAATTATACACCCCCTACTGCAGACCAAATGTGCAAGTCCCAAAAATCTGAAAATCTGAAGACATACAAACTTTTATACAAAAAAAATACCTAATCAGATAATCTCAACGTCAGTAACAAAAAGTTTAACAAATTTCATTTGTCATGGTTATGCTTTTTGCATACTGTACTGTGAATTCCCTTTTATATCAGATATAAAAAGTCTCAAGGATACTGTGGCTTATTCTAACTACAAATATTAAGAATGAACAAATGATGTTATGCCATCAAAGAAAAGAGACACCTTAGAAATACATTCACAAACCTAAGTACCCTCAAAATGTTATTAAAAAAACAACAACATGAAAACAAATCCCTCCTAACTGAGCTATCAAGTTTTAGGAGGACTGGTAAGAAGTGAAGAGAGTTACATCCCTTTATCCCAGAGCTGGCCTGGACTCCAGTTGCTTAACATATGCAAAGCAGTTTTCATTCTCATTTTTGATAAGGGTTTACACTGTTCAATAAATGAACATGTACTTGAGAAGAAATTTACACTCACACAAATCCTGTGGAAGTGAAGTAACCCACATTGTTATAAAGCTGCTGAGTGACATGTGATGGTATCCTCTTGTGCTGCTAATACAAGCCCTACCAGGTCAAACTGAGTAAACTGGGATGAATGGTTCCTGAGGTAAAAATAGAAACAAGTCATCTCTAACCCTCTAACCTCAATCAAATGCCTTGAATAATGTCAGCCAGAGAACACTTGTCCTCAGATGTTATGCAAGTGGCAACTGCCATAACATTGTGAGATGATATGCATTAGGAATTCATTTGGTCTTGATTTAGTTCCTTGTAAGGCAAGTGAATAACAAAATGGATCCAGGATGAAAAAGTATGTGCAGAAATATTGTCCAACGCAGATTTCCCTTTATCATTGCCTCAGTCTGCATAAGGTACAACTTTTTCAGTGAAAAGATGATCGATTTAAAGACAAAATACCGATTTCCCACAAGTAAAGAGCCTGTACTTTTCAATCCAACCAGATACCGTATGACAGAAACTGAACCATTGTGACAGAACAATGAATTAAGACAAATGCCAGAGAAAATTACAGAAACAATCTCATTGCTAAGAATAAATTTACCTGATAAAGCTTAAGAAAAGGGTCAAGCACTGAGATGAACAGTAAATACTATAGACGATATGACAGGAAATTCACCCAATGATACCATGAAGTTAGACAACTGAAATGCACAATATTCATTTACAATGCTGAAAGAGTGAAACTAAGTAAGATAATAGATGAAGTATACTTACCTGAGGTGAGAATAGCTGCAAAAGATAACTCAGACTGGTGAAAACACAGAAAGTGGAAGGTATTTGTGATGTATGTTAGAAAAGGCACATAATGGAAGGTATCTGTGAGCTCTTATAAAAGCTTTCAGACAAGACATAAGCAGAAGTAGTAACTGATAACTGGCAGGATTTGGAGCCAATCTCTCATATCAAAGGAGAGACCCCTCTTGCTTGGCTTTTTGTCTCAGCATGCAGACAACTATCTAGCACTTTTGTGGCAAGAAGTGCTAAAAGACATGGTGAACTTAAATTTAGCTGGGAAATGCTAATCTTCAAGGTAAAGGATGTATTCCAAACATATAATGATTGCATAAAGTATATGAAGAAACATGCCGATACAATTTCACTGATCTATGTTGAGTGGCTTTTGCATAAATGTGTTAACAAGCTTCTAAAGACCGATGTACAGACAGGACCCAATCAACATGCCCCAGCTGCAAGCAGTGGAGGCATAAAAGGGTAAAAAATGCAAATCTCATAACAGCCCTATTAATCCCATAAGTGAATGAAACTTTTTGACACCTATATCTGCTGAGGTGTAAATGATACTTCATGCTCAAAGCTTCTTTCTGAATTGGATTTCCCCTTCATTTCTGCAATCTATATATTAGTTGGGATCCTAAAAATTTATCTGACCCTGAATTCGCAACTTTCTTTTGTGTGAAAATGAACCAAAATTTGGGCTACCATGACTGTTTTGTTCTTCATCTCTTAAGAGGTATGTATGTGAAACAAAATCCCAAGTCTCTGTTTTATCCCCAAATCTCTTACCTCTCTGAGGTGTGTAAGTGAACTGGGACTCCTCAATCTCTCTCATTTCCTGTAGAAGACTCCCCATATGGAATGTCTGGGGTGCCATTGCCACCCTCTGACTTGACAGGAACTCTTCAACAAGCTGCACAAACAAACAAGTTATTATATGATTATGGTCATAAATGGTTGGGCAGAACTTTTAATCATGTATACAAGGTGTACCATATATGCTTGCTTACAAGTCAAGTTCAACTGCAAACTGCACAGACCCACCTCTGCCATCACACAATCCACTAACAGATCTGGGTTTATGCAGTCTGTCAGGTGCAATAAGCAGAACAAATAAAATATACCCTGATCTTCTGGCACATTATATGATGGCAGAGTATGGTCTATGTTGCTTGCAGTTATGAATACATATCGTATATTATTCTGCCATTTTAATTTTGCTTCAAGAAATATTATTTATTCCATGTCCTGATAGAAGATGGGTCAAAATAATTATTATGCTGACCCATTACTACAAAACATTTGTAAAAAAATGGACTTTGTAAATATGATGAACATGACCCTATTTGGCCTAATGATAAAATATGGACTGTTAAGTGACCAAATTTTAAACTACATCGTATCTTGCTAGTCTTTTCAAACTGTAATTTTTTTCTATTTTGAGTTTTTTAATTCCAGAGTTTAATGTTTTTTTTCTGCATTTATTTTGGTGTAAACTGTCAGCTTCTGAATCACACAGCAAATAATGCCTGAAGGTCATGATGTTTGCTGTGTCATTTGTCAACATACCATAATAAATGCAAAAAAATACATTATACTCTTAATAACTTCAGTCCTAACTAATTTAATTTTGGGACTGATTGCATTTTTTCTCTTTTTTACATCAGTTTCCTTTTCTGACATTCACACCCTTTCACATCAGAATATTCTCCTTTTTCGAGCAAACTATTTTTCCAGTGTAGCAAAGCCATTGTATTATTTTAAGAAAATCATGGTTTCTCAAGTAATGCTGTCTTACTGCTATAGGAGATCCCAAGTAACTCATAAATCCAATAAAGAGTTGCTCAAAAATGACCATGCTCTAACTTTCTGGAAACCGTGGTTTTATAGGAATTATACACCAAGAAATTCAGATTCTACAACATGCCTCTAGGTTTCCAGTATTCAATGTACTTTACTCTGTAAGTATAATCTTGGGACTAAATTCACATTTAAAAATGAATTTTGCAGAAAACACAGTTTTTATTAGACACTGGTTTTTATTTTAGCATTTAAGAAATTCCACAAGCCCTTGTAACCTGATTGAAAAGAAGTCAAAACCACACTGACAATCTTCAAATTATTAATAAATAAAGAAGAAAGTATTTGCTTATATTGGTTAAGAAAAATTTCTTTCCTTGAAAAGAACATAAACACAATAATGATTTTTCTTCTGAGCTCCATCTACAAAATTATGTTACAGTTCTCATTATGGGCATCTTGGATCAGTCCAAATTTTGGAAAAGGACAACACTGGTCAACACCTAAGCCTAAAATCTTTCCTCCTATAAATATGGGATTTTCACTGATGAAAATATAAACACTAATCTAAACAAGAGGTCAAAGCTGGCCTGAGATTGCTCATCTGGTTCTCTAGTTTGTATATCTTCATCCATATCTGATGGCAACATCTGCATCACTGAACCAATACCAAAAGGCCTCTATGACATGATGCTTTCTGTCACAGTAGCCCCCCTTCTGTTTAGCATTTTAGTTAAATTGAGTTGTGTAAATGTTTTCCTATTTTTAAAGATGGCAGCCATATTTGATGGCACATCTATATCATTTGTCCAATATTCAGGCCTCTATGCCATGATGCTTTCTGTCAAAATAGCTCATATTCTGTTTAGTATTTCTATTAAACTGAGTTGTGTAAATGTTTTCTATTTTTAGTAATGGTGGCCATATTTGATAGTGGATCGGCATGATTTCTATTAATGTGAAAAACCTTCAAGCTAGGTCACCTTGTTAAATTTGGTCAAATTCTGTTAAAGGTCTGTTTAGAAAGTTATTTGACATGTTGCTATTTTTAGTACTGGCAGACACATTTGATGGCAGATTGGCTTCATTTATATGAAGTCAACAGTACTTCACACCAAGATTCTTTCTGTTCAATTTGACCAAGTAGTTTTTAATAGGTTGTTTAAATGATTTTCCTTTTTTAATAAGAGTGACCATATTTGATGGCAAATCAGCATCATTGTATAAATTTTAAAGAACTCAATGCCAGAAAGTTTTCTGTCAAATGTTGCTAAGCAGTTCCTGGAAAGAAGTGAAGATTTTTCTATTTTTAGCAATGCTGGTCCTCTTTGATGGTAGATCAACACCATTTGTACAATCTTTAAAACAACCTTATGCCATCTGCTTGTGACATTTTTGAGAAGTCATTTAAAGATTTTTCTCTATTTTTTAGTAATCTGATTGAAGATCAGCATCATTTGTATAAATCTGAAAGGCCTTTATATTAGGGTGCTGTCTGTCCAGTTTTGATCAAAATCCTGTCAAGAAAGTTTTGAGAAGTTATTTCAATGATTTTCTATTTTTCATTATGGTGGCCTTATTTCATAGCAGTACAGCATCATTTGCATAGAGCTGAAAGTCACCAGTGGCAAGATGCTTTCTGTCACATTTTATCAAATTCTTTTGAGTGGCTTTGAGAAGTCATTTCTTCTACCATTAGTAATGGCAGCTAGATCTGAAAGCAGATTGGCATCACTGGAGCAATTTTTTAAAACCATAACACCAGGATGTTTCTTTTCAAATTCAATTAAACTGTGTTAAGCTTTAAGAAGCTGTTTAAAATTTGTTCTAGTTTTAGTAACAATGCCATACTTGATGACAGATGGCATCCACTGAACTTGAAAGGTCTTGCTGCCAGAGTGTTCCTGAAGAATAAAATGATCAGTGACTGAACAGGCATTGGTGATTTATTATTTTCCTTTAAATGGGTAGGTATATTAACTGATTTATAAAGATGGGTGAGAAACGTTTTAAACAACTGCATTGTTTGGTGGTTGGAGTTGTATGCCAGATGACTGAGCAAATGTCTATTGTCTATTGTTTAACCTGGATTTAACAATGATTGTTCACAGGATGCACTAAAGACAAGCAAAGAAGACTTAAGGGCTTTATTATTGATGGTTTAATAATAATTAGATTAATTTGATGATGGTATGGCCACCATTGCTTAATAGTTTTTTATGATACGTGTTCATTGACTGTCTCTGCATTTTTGTGTTCATCATGCATTGGCTGTTCTGTCAGAATGTGTTTCTTCATCTACTTCTTTTGGAAACAAGAACTATTTCATTTTCTTCCCCGTCATCTTGCCCCACTGCTACAACTGCCTTCATTGTTGAACATACCGTATCTTCACACAATACTGGCCAGTCCACCCATTTGTACTATGATGGACTCTAATTAATTGCATCAATAAATACACCTCAGCATTCCATTCTATCTTGTGCACTACATAAAATGACCTTAGACTACACTCATCTTCATTTAAATGTAAATAGCAGTGAAAAATATCTTTCAAAGACAATGAGAATAGAACAGGAAGAAAACTTCCAGCTATCCCCCTTTCCTTTGCAGTAATTTGAAAATTCAACTGTTAATTTGAAAAATTTAATTCAAACACCCCTTCCATTGTCTAACCTTAAGTCTGAGAATCCAATGCGCACACATTATTAAATGTTCAATCAGTTGATTCACCAGAAAAGCACACAGAAATAGTCAACTTCATCAATAGTCAGATATTGATATCTTTTTCCAGACTGAAACATGGCTAAAACAATCAGGCAATGAGCCAAAGTGCTGGACCTAACACACTCTGGTTTCTCCATCAAGTAATTCCCCTTCCACTCCTGTGGAGGTGGAATTGCTGTCATCAAAAAGAATTCCATACCCTACCATCTTAGCTACACTGCAACATTCAATTCTGACCACACATCATTTGAACTGGTCACAATGTAACAAAGGTCAGTTCATTTTTCTGACTCTACCACCCTCCTCAAAATAGTAAAAACAAGCAGACTGAATCTCTCTTTTTGGAGCAGGTGGCAACATAATTACTCTTGGACATTTCAACTTTCACTTGTCACAATGTAACATCTACAGTAAGTGGAATAATTTTTGGACATTTACTGTTGCTGTGATATTTCCTGCCAATTCTGCAACTGTAAATGTCACAAACGTAACCATAACCATTGAGCAAGTACAGCTTCAATGGTAAAGGACAAATTTTTCAGGTAAATAAAGTTTCTTTGTGTAAGGGGTTTGTCAATATATCAACTCCTGTGTATAAAGGGTTTGTCAACATATCTGCTCCTGTGTGTAAAGGGGTTGTCAATGTAAGTTCATTTGTGGATATGATGCAACAGATTGCATCCCTTGCCTGTCTGTTTTTGTTTTGTTTTAGGTGCACATATCTGTGCATTCATCTGTCCATCTTTCCACTCATATGATATTTCACAAAAAATGATTAGTTCGGCTCTTTTACTACCTAACTAACCAGATTTTCATTAATAAAGCCATCAATCGACTCATTCTCCGATCTATCTATCATTGAATAGTGGGACATTTTCCTGAATTTTGCTAAGTATATCAACAAGTATACAAGTACACTGGTATAATAATGGACCACGAGTCTTATTTACAAAAGTATACATGAAATTACTGTATATTTCATAAATCGACAAAGCGATAATAAATTAACTGCTGTTGACAAATAGTCTTGTTAGTCTGAAATCTTAACTGATTACAAGCCTAATAAATGCATAAACTATATTTATTAGGAAATTATGGACAAAATCAATTCTACTCATCATTAAAAACCATCCAAGATCTTCTAAAAATCAAGTTTATACTCAAATTTATTATAAAATATTGTAAATCCTGGCCATGGAATGTTAAAAAGATTTCAACATGGACGATCAGGTGACTATTTCCTTGTTTCAGCTGTGAAAGAAGGCAATTTAAAACATCTGCCTTTGGTTTCAGACTTTTTCTTCAGCGTCACCAGTGACATTTACTTATGTTTGTGATATTAACTGGACCCACAATACACATAGCAAAAAGTGAAAGTGAGGTACTGTCAGTAAATACCACTTGTTAGCTTGTCAGTTACTGGTGTTTCTGACAATTGCAGGTAAATGTCATATTGAGTTGTGGCATTTATCATTGATTATGTATATGATGTCAGTTGTGAGGTTTATGAGGATTTACGATATTTAAGGTGCAAATAATCTGATTTGTTGACTTTGTTAGCCTGGCAACAACAAACACTGCCATCCCTATGTCTCTCTCCCCTACACAAATTTTCAGCTTAGAATAATCTCGTTGTAGATGCAATAATCTTGAAGGCTTTCTGAGTCTGCATTAACTGCATGTAACTTCACAAAATGTTCGTGGTGTCCAGAGTCAGACTGAGTTTGCTATGTCCATGCTTCCAATGCACATCTGACATGATTTTACCTAAGGGGAAGATTTTTGACTTAATTAATTTACAATATGCACAAAAATATGAAATTTATTTGTCTGAAACACAAACTACAATGTCTCCATTTTATTAGTGCTAATTTCAGTTTGCTAGTCTTGTGACTATCATTGTAGCACTAAAAAGTAGTTGAAGAAACAGTTTATTTATAAAATTACCCAGTGATCGTGATCACATGATGGTACTTTGACCAATGAAATTACCCAATATATGAAATATTAATAATGATTGCAATTATAGAGCAGATGTCCCATACCTACCTCTGTTTCAGTTATATCTACTATTGGCCGACTTATCTGAAATTATACAAAATATTTCTTGTACATGTGTACATTACGTGTATAGACAGAAGTAAACTATAACTTGCAATATTCAACAGTGCTGCAAAGACTGGTGGTGGTGGGGACTTGTTTGATGTAAAATTGATGATCAAAGTCATGATAGGCTGATATAATATAATTAATGGAAAACAAAATGTTCAATTATTTAAAAAGTACATCATCTTGTAAGACTTCTGGCAATGACTTTATTTAAACATCAAAAGAATTCCTAATCCTACCCAGAATATCTGGGCCTAAAATTCTAAGCCAGATTTTGACTTAAGTTCTTGGATTATAGGTTTTAGGCAAATTCTGACTACAATTCTGGACAATGATTGTTTTGGGTTGATGCCATTCTCAGTACAAGAAAGGATATACATGGCAGCCAGTACAACTGGTGGAGGAAGAACCACTGACCCATGATAAGCTACTGGCAGCATTCTCACAAACCCTCACTGACTGAGCTCAAAACTCAAACCCATGCAGACAGAGGTGAAATGGCAGTGATGAGTAAAGGTGAGTGCCTTAGATATCTCGGCCTCCCAAGGCCACTCTGGACAATGAAGGTTTAGCCTTATTTTAGCTTGACAATGAAGGCCTATGCATATTTTGGCCAAAAAAAATTTAACTATAAAGTTCCAAAGTATAGCCAACTTTTGCCTAAACCAAATTAGTTCACTGCAGATGCATGATTGAATCAAATGGAAAAGCTCTAATTAAATCACTGAAAATTGAGAAAAAAATGACAATTGACAACCTATGTACCATTCTACATTTTCTATCAATGAAAAAGTGAGACAGAAAGGACAAGTGACAACTATGTAACCAATCTACAAAGTTTCTATCAATGAAAAAGTGAGACAGAAAGGACAAGTGACAACTATGTAACCAATCTACAAAGTTTCTATCAATGAAAACGTGAGACAGAAAGGCCAAGTGACAACTATGTAACCATTCTACAAAGTTTCTATCAATGAAAAATTGAGACAGAAAGGACAAGTGACAACCTATGTACCATTCTAAAAATTTCTATCAAAGAAAGTGAGACAGAAATGACAAGTGACAACATATGTACCATTCTAAAAGTTTCTATCAATGAAAATTTAGATAGAAATGACAAGTGAGAACCTAAGTACCAAGCTACAAGTTTCTATCAATCAAGCTCTTTTAGTGATGGCAGGAAAAATAATTTGCAATTGACAAATTAATCTATGTGCAATGATTCATAACAAACTTCTTTGTCAGCCCTGTATTTGAGTAAATGCTTACCAAATCTGGCCTCTGTGGTCCAATTCGACCCGGTGCATATCTCTCCTGAAACAAACAAAAAAAAAAACATAACTGGAATGGATTCATAAATAAGCAATTTTCCACTCCCTGTCTTTGTAATGGCTTCTCTCTGGTACATAGTCATACTTTTGATGTTAAACTTACAAAGTATCCTTTTGAAGTCAATTGCCTCCACCATTTTCAGTCTATGAACAATGCACAGCTGTTGCATGTTACTGGTTAGCTGGTGCTACAAACTGTGGGAGGCAACTCAAGAAATCCAATAGCTGTCACTAGGACAAAGCACTGAAAAAGGTTAACATATCGGAACCTAGGCTAGCGAAGATGACAGAGAGCATAAATAAAATTTTCTTTTTTTTATTATGCCCAGTAATCAATTCATTTGTATTAACTGAAAAAATTTCTTTTTATTTGACCCTGCCCAAGACCTTTCACAGAGATTCATGGGTAAAATATTTGCATCAACTACCAAGGCAGAGTATTGGAAATTGCAACTGACGCATATGGTGCAAAAGAAATTATATGAATAGTGAAATATTAATTCTAAACACAAAAATTTAATTTTCAATAATATGCAGAAAAACTATGAGAGAAGCTGGAACCATAACATTATTGTCATCCAAGCAACATTTTAATGAGTAGACCTACAATTTAACATTTTAAAAAAAACATCTAGCAGGATCACAGTGAGTTGATTATTAAAGCAGTACTGACAAGGAGTCATCTTTAAACAAGCTGAATTTTCATGTTTTGTATGAAACTGATGTAAAGACAACTGCAGTTTCAATATATAATTTCTACTGACTTTAAGTAAAAGCATCTTCACTGACTCCCCCTTTTAAAAGGTACAAGCTGTTCTTGTTGATTCAAATATTGCACAAAAAAATCAGCTGATGCTTAGTTGTGAGCCATAGAGAAATGCTGAATGTGTTTGGGGAAGTCAAGGTGAACAAACCGTGATCAAGTCTAAGAGTAAAAACTTAAATGGACAAATGGAAATGTGGAAGTCCAGTCAGGGCTCTCAACAGAATTTCAGAATGAGTCCTGGACTCTTCACTCATTGAACTCAGGAGTCCAAAGCCTGTAGCTGAGAATTCCTGGCATAAATTTGTGAGTCAAGATGGCTGCCATGCTGGATGTCAGATTGGCACCGTTTTTATTTAGGACAAACTAGACACCATGAGAAAGCCTTAGAGTGAAAACTCCATTTTTAATATGATCATCCATTCAGGATGAGTAGTGACATTGGATGTCCAAGCAGCACCAAGTTTCATTTAGGACCAATTAGACCATGGAATGAATGACTGTACTGCTTCAAGGCAATCCTCCAAGTAGTTTAGGAGCAGCAATAATTTGTACTAGTGGCTGTACAAATAAACAGTCAATCCTTAAATGCACTGCCTTTATATATACAAATTAGACCCATTGGGATGAAAAAATTTATTTTAATAGTACATTCAAATTTTAAAAATTGGGATTTTGAGTCAAGTTATGTATACTGTAAATTAATAAGATTCCATAGAATTATGTAGTTTGTGTCCCCCACTTAGCAATAGCCCATTAGCACCAAGTTCATAAATTTATTAAAGGAGAGTAAAATTTCATGGTTTGGGTTTTCATCATGGCTTCTAGAAAATCTGGAAGCTAAACCCTATTGATAATTCTGTAAAAATTGTGTAGTAAATTTAAGGACATTTCTCAAGTTTCCATGATGCAATTGAATACTCGTTTCTTCTCAAAGAAGCACAAGCTAAAACTTTAAGCAGTTACATTTTCATGTGAAATGATAGCATCACCTGGGGACTAGTAATATCTCTGGGGGACAAGTTGCTATTTTAAACCTATTAGTCCTTATGGCTAGCAAAAATTTCATGTTAAATTCAATCGTTGCTTAAACAGGTCTATCACACTTTATTTCTAAAGAAAGTTGGTGGTCATCTTTATAAGCATGGATTACCTGTCTGAGGGCTCTGTCTTGAGTGAAATGAGAAGTTAGCTTCATCAAAGAGTTGGAACCCCCACATTCCCCCTCCACCAGATTTCTCAATGCCATGGTTACACTCTGAAAGAAAGAGAATTCTTCACTTAAAAAGAGCATCTTTAAAACTCTTAAGTAAATAACCTCAACATAAAACCATGATACATGAAATTATTCCAAGTATATGTATAAACAATGAACTAATATTAAGATGAAAAAATTATATGCAACATTAAATCAACGTAAGATGTCAGTATGATTTCTACTTATTCTTAACTTTCACAGAAGTTACATAATGCTTTAGAATGCTTCGATTCCCCCAGTTATACAGAGTATTGGGTGACACACTTCCACTTCTCTATTCCCTTATCTAATATAAGCTTTTTAAACATACAGATTTTAAACATATTTGAAAGTCTGACATTAAAGTATAAATTTTTTTGTATTTTTGAACAAATTTATGTCAATAAGGTTTAATTAACCAGTGTAATAAATGACTACATACCCCACCTCAATGAAATCTGTAGTAGCCTCCAGTAGCCATTGTAAACATAATAATGCAGAAAATCAGTTCAGACAAATGTGACCATGATAATGAAATGTCAGCCCTTTTTCTAATTAAATTGTGTTTTACGATTTTTCTATATATTTTAACTTTCAATCTTTTCAAAATTTAAAATTATATTGTCCTAAAACAAATTTTTCATCACTATTCTTAAAATGTTTTTCAGAAGCCCATTAACCTTGTCCATCCCTATATCCAGATTTTGCTACGTAAAAATATTTATAGCAATATCGAGCACCACAGCATCATACTGCAGACATGTAGCATCATATCCCACCCAGTCACATTTTCCTGACACCAGGCCAACCAGTCATAACGCTAACCTCTTAATGCTGAGCACCTAGCGAGGCAGCTGTTAGTAACAAATTTGGTATGACACTACCGAGGTTCAAACCCATGACCTCCCGCATCCAAGGCGGACTTCTTTAGTTGTAGTGGTGTATTACCAACAAAGAAGCATAAGAACTTTTATGATCAGGTAATAAACTGAAGCTAAACAATGAACTCTGAATACAACAATTTCAACAGTCACTAAAACATACAATATAGGTCACAGAGATCTCTTTTATTTTGCAATAATAATGAAGAACTTGTCAAGATGCGTCCATCCAACAAGTCTCATGATTCTAGATGGATAGTATGTATTTATCATGCCACTAACTCATTTGGTAATCAGCTTATATGCAAAATCATAACCAAGCCAGTAAAATGTAATATGGATCATAATTAGCTTTTTATCTTGTAAGATTGTGTTAGTGATAGAGATGTATGTCATCCTCAATTTTACAATTCCAGCATGAACAGTGGCCAAGAAATTAACATCAAACACAAAATTTAACCCAACTCAGTGAAGTTTAAAACATGGGATATAATGACCTACTACTTAAATCAGAGAACAGTGCTCATCAAGATGAATCTTGTTAGTAAGTTTCACAATTCTAGCAAGGATAAATTGTGGTCATGAGCTAAATGCAAACACTTAATGTAGTAAAATGTAAAAAGCAAATCACACTGGCTTATTTTGTACGGGCACAATACTAAGAGATGTTAATATTGTTTAGTTTCAAGACTCAAGCATGAACAGTAAAAGCATAAAACTGGCCCCAAATAAATGAAACATGAAATATGGGTCAAAGTGACATACTTTTGAGATGAGAATGAGTACTCATAATGATGCATCTCCAATCAAGTTTTACAATTCCTGGCATAACAATAGTATACAGGACACAATAAAAACATGATCTTGAGCTAAATGCAAACACTTAAAGTAAACTAGTAAAATCTGAAATGAGGTCACTGTGAACTTCTATGTGTTTGGTATGCATAATCATCCAGGGATGGTGCTAGCTTTAAAAAAGTTGTTACAAAAAAGTCACCAACCTCAATATTTTGTCACCAATTTTCAAAAAATGTGGCCAAAGCAAGGAGTCAATATTTTTCCATGTCTATTAATGTAATAGGCATACATGCCAACTGCCTAGAGTGGTATAAATGTAATTATTGCTAATATGTGACCCAAAAAATAATCTAAGCATGAAAAGTGTAATCTATATATCACATGCTATCACTGCAGTACATTGTATGACAAAAACATATATTTTTTTTCCTACTAAGTTAAACATGGTTCTCAAGATAGTCATAATTCTTATCACAAATAGGGAAAATTCCATGTGGGTTAGAACCAAAATACAAACACAAAACATACTGACAAATTATTTATATTCAACATTCACTTTAATTAGTCTACATGTCTAACTTCACTGAATAATTGTGAAGTTCAAAATTTCTGCTATGAGCATGACAATGTGCTCAATCTGAATGCTGTATTACACCGCTCTCATATTCTTCTTTTTAAATTTGTAAAATGGTGTTGATCTGTCCTATTTCTGATCTGACATGTTTTTAAGTTTGTAAAGATCCATCTACTCTAACATTTTCAGTCAAAGAACATCCAAAAGTCACACCATTAACGCCTGTTTCAACTGGTGCCATTGTCTTTAAAAGTACAGACTGATCCACTAACATACTAAATTGCCAATATAATGAATTTGTCAGGCAAGGTTTCAAATAAAAGAAACCCATGTTTTTTTGGAAATGAATGAGACACAGTTGCTAAAAAGAGAAAATAAGAAAAGCACATGTGCATCTAGGATGGACAAATGGTGCTTTTGAATTTATCCACTACAAACCAAGATTGTACATACAGGTTTTTACAGTCAAAAATGTTGTCACCCCCCAAAAATTGCCACATGGTATATTTTGTCAACAATAAGGAAAATAAAAATCGAAAATTTGCAACACTGTTGAAGCCCATATTGAACCCAAGTGAATAAAGTATAAAATATGGGTTATAGGATTGCTCAAAGAAAATTTTTTAGACACAGGCCCAGGGCTGGTGACTTAAAACAAATCACAAGCCCAGGCTTTAATTCCAAAAGATGAGATTCCAATTTCCATATGTCCAAAACATTTTAAAATATTATTTGTCACACAACATTGCAATTGCTACAGTTCAAATATAAATTCAATAGGGTTCAATAGGAGATTTGAAGGTAATGCAAGTGTCATTAGTGTTCATCATTACACTCACTAGACAATGGGTGGTTCTGATGCTCAAACTTCTCTGCTGGATTCTCTGAGCGAAGCCTGGTCAGAACCAAGTTAATGTATGTACAAAGAATTAATTGCCTCCTTCGTTATTTTTTTTTGTTGCTGGTAATACTCCATCAACCAGGAGTTCTGAACTTATTTTTGTTGGGCTTTGCTGACAGCGAATTCCTGCCAAAATTGGCTTCAAAAATGATTCACACTTAAACACTATACTGAAACATTAAATGATCATGCTTTGGGTTTTATATATGCAGTAAAATCCAACTTCAAAGAAACGCTGCCACTGTTCACAAACTTGTCATAAAATATATAATACATATGGCTTAAACATTCTCATTCAAGGCAATATGTAATAACTTTTGTTTTCCTACATGTATCTAGCATTTCTTTGATTTACCTAGATTGGGTTGTTCCACATCCTGATCAAACCTATGCAAATTAGTATAATGGGCTCACCCACTGCAGTCTTCAAATACATCTCACTAGCTATTGTCAGCCAATTAAGTAATATGTGAAATGATGGATTATGACTGACCTCTTTGCCTTTTAATTGCTTCTATTTAAACTCCCCAAAGGATAGTTTTACATCAGCTCTAATCATTACTGTTTACCATTTATACATGCTAAATATAATAGGAATATAATGAAGTGGTGGCTTTTTTTTTAATTTTTGAAAATTACAGAAAACTGTTTTCTCGAGACACAACCGTGTTGGGGAGTTACAAAAAAATGACACATCATGTTACAGTAATCAGATTTTCCACTAAATGAATGACAGTGGAGACCACATTTTAATCAGACTGCACCTTATTATGGCAGGTATGTCAACATTTTGAAAATACATTTCCGCATTTCATCAGCGTGACCAAAGTTTTCTCAGGCAAAGTTTATTTTGTTTTTGACAAGCCTGACGGGCACCTCTCTTAGAATACAGGAAGGGCCTGATCTGAAATTAGAGGGGCCCCGGTCAACGGATTTTTTGAGCAATGGGTTATAGTGTGTGTGTGATTTGGATTTTTAATGTAGCTTTAACAATTTTTCAGTCATATCACTACGATGTCTGCAGTGCGGCAGTTTATAGTGATATCTAGCACTGGGGCATCATGCTGCAAATATGTAGCATGATGTCCCACCCAGTCACATTTTCCTGACACCAGACCGACCAGTCCTAACACTAATCTCTTAATGCTGAGCGCCAAGCGAGGCAGCTGTTAGTACCATTTTTATAAAGTCTTTGGTATAACTCAGCCAGGGATCGAACCCACAACCTCCCACATCCGAGGTGGACACTCTAACCATCAGGCAACCTCAGTGGGTTATAGTGATCTATTTCTGTGAAGAGGTGCAGCATTCATCAAAATGCCCCGACCCACATTGAAAAATTATAGGTATAACAGTATGTATACAAGGCACCAAAAATAAATACATTTTGTTCACAAACATAACCTAAACCAGAAAATTGAAAATGGAGGTCACTGTGACCTTATTTTGTTAATAAAGGGTGTGGTACTAACAGAGATGCATCCAACATCAAGCGTGATAACTCACCCATAAACAGAGCTTGTGAAATAAACTTAAAACACAGAATTCAACCAAAGCCAGTTTAGTACAAAATATGGGACATAATGACCTACAGAGGTCAAGCTAGACTTGAATTTTAGGGAGAAGTGACTTCTCCTTTTGGACAGAACAGGGAGAAGTGAGAGCTTAACAGGGAGAAGTGGACACGCAGGAAGAAACAAATATATATATATATATATATATATATATATATATATATATATATATATATATATATATATATAATAACGTGTGTTCTCTTATTTGAATTATGCCCTCTATTTCCCAGATTCATATTCATATTTGTATTTAACATTGGATTTAAGCAATACATGTACTTTATTTTCAAGTAGAAAATTTTTGAGTTATTTTGGTCATATGACTCTAAAGGAGAATAACAAACTACATTGTAACAAATTTTAACTGGGCAACCAAATTACCTTATTGTAGTTGCAAGTTAGTAAAAATGCTTGATCAACTACCCTTAATCATTTATTTTTGTTTTTTCATTTTTAGACTTTCTAAATGCTCACAATAATGGCACTTTCAAAGAGTTTTAAATGTGTTTGAAACAACCCCTTTACCAAGTACATGAGGGCAAACTGCATACGTGCCTTCAGATCGTGCTGTTCATCCTCATTTCTCTGTTGTGGATGAAACATTCCCATAACTATTGATACATAACACACTAAAATGCTTACAATTACAAATATGACTCCTTTATAGTCGGTATATGAACCAAACCCTTCTTTCCAACCGAATCAGCACAGACATGAGTGCATCTATTTTTAGAAGGGGGGGTCATAATGTAACCACTCATTTTATACAGTCCACTGATAGGATTGTAAATTTATGGTTTATTTACTTGTCTACGTACTCTTAGTAATTTTAGGCATTGGTTAAATAGTGTCTGCTTTGGTGCTTTGTTCCATATTTTCAGAAATAAGAGTCAAGTCAGAAAACAACTCTGACCTTACAACACTTCTCACGAATTCCACAACATAGCATTGTCCCATACGTTTCTGACCTACATAACTGCATTTAAAGTTAAATCTTAAATAACATAATTCCTAGGCTTTCCTTTCTGTGAACTATATATTTTTCTCAATATATCTGCCCAATGATTTATGAAAACAGACAATCTAATAAGCAGTGCCTGCCAATATTTCCTGGTTAGGCCTGGATCACTAACAGTACAGTTTCAAATTAAATTTATGACAAAATAGTGTAAAAGAGGCAGTTAAAATATCCACATTCACCGCTTCAGTTCTTAAAACACAAATTGCTATTTACATACTATTGTTAAAGTTTCGATCAAAGGATAACATGCGGAAATCGGGAAGTGATAGTTGTTAACTTACTTGGGAATGGGTTAATGGTAAATCAGCTATAAAAACACATGCCTGTGAATATGCAAGAGTTTGTCTGTCAGCATAACTGATATCAAAACTAGGCCTAGCTACTGATGGCTTGATGAATATATTTTGCTACAACATAATACCAGAATTAACCTGTCTAAAGCGATGGGGCATCTAAAGAAGTATGGTCACTCAATGTACCTCTAAAAAATGCACAGGGCAAAGTCATTTTCACTTTCCTAACAGAAGAAGGCAAAGTTTATATTTTATAGGCAACTTAGTTGCCCACTTCGTCTGGTAGAGTGACCCCTGGACCTACTACTGAAATAAAGAAGTACTGTTATCAAGATCCAGCCTCTCACCAAGTTGCATAAATTTTTTTAAGGATAGAATGTGGTCATGAGCTAAATGCAAAAAACGCAATCTAAGTTATTAAAATATGAAATATCGGTCACAGTAACTTATATTGTATGGGTGTTGTAATAAGTAATGCATACTGTTGTTTAGTTTATACTTGAATAATAAAGACACAAAACTGAATCTAGTTTCTGGCATAAACAGTTCTTAAGACTGAACCCAAATAAGTGAAGTGTAAAAAATGGGTCACAGTGACAGGAGTCATGCTACCAGGCGAAGTCGGCTACTAAGTTGCCTAAAACAATGTTAGGAAAGTGAAAATGACTTCGCCCTGTGCATTTTTTTGAGGTACATTGACTGACCATACTTCTTTAGATGCTCCCTTGCCTTGTCCAGGTTAGTTCCAGTTTTATGTTATATATAGCACCAGGGGTCAAGCTAGACTTGAATTTTAGGGAGAAGTGGCTTCTCCTTTTGGTCAGAACAGGGAGAAGTGGGAGCTAAACAGGGAGAAGTGAGACCAAAGCAAGAAACGTGATATATATATATATATATATATATTATCTTAATTATGTGCTCTTTTTATCAGTATGCTTATAACAGTTTTAAGCAATGCCTTATTTTCAAGTTGAAAAATGTGTTATATGTTTATTATCAACACATTTTGTATGTGTATAAAAAATATTCATACCCATTCTATTCATACTTGTAGTATATGTGTGTTTGGATTGAGGTAAATGCAGTGTGTTATGGTCATATGACTTAAAAAGCATAGCAGAAGCTTTACATTGTAATTAGTTTCAACTGATAGCAGTAACAAGATTAGAGTCTTTTAATTGCAAGTTGGTAAAAATGCTTAACAAACTACCACTTAATTATTTTATTTTCTACAAGTTTTGTGTAAAATTGCAAAAAGATTTCTAGCATTCTTTGAAACAACCCCTAATACAGGTACATAGGAATAAATGCACTAGTGACTTCAAACCATACTCTTCATCTTGATTTCATTGTTCCCGATAAAAAATTACTGTAACTATTCATAGACAACACAGTGAAGCACTAAAGTTGATATATAACTAAACTGGACCCTTTTTTTTCCCCGAACTGAAACATCCAAGAACACGTATTGCACCATGTGAGTGCATCTATTTTTAGAAAGAGGGCTTTTCTTCATGTAACTACTCACTTTCTTGTTCGTCACAAAAATTCATTAATAGGACTGCATATTTATGGTTGTATTATTTGTCTACCTACTGGTAATAACAATATGCATTTGTTAAATAGTATTTGCTTCACTACTATACATATTTTTTGTATTTTCACGAAAATTAATTACGGTATGTCAGAAAACAACCTTGACCTTGCAGAATTGTTTCAATTTCACAACAGAAATTGTCGCATGTTTCTGACCTACATTATTAAATATGTAGGCTAAATCTCCTATCACATAATATTTAAACTTTGTTTTCATTATATTATATATTTTCCTGAATCTATTTGTCCAATTATTTATGAATACAGTTTAATGAAGTGGTATATCATATACGTAGCGATGTCCGCCATTACAAGTTCATTTACGAGATCAAACTGATTTTATACAGAAAATACGCAAATACGGCCATTAAAATCGCCATTTATAACAAAAAAAATAAATTAGAAAACGGTCTTTACTGATCATATTTTTTTAAAAGCAAATTACTATTTGCATATTGATGTTTAAATTTCGAAACAGAGTTTGGTATATTTTCATCATAGTACAGTACTCAGTAGGCCCAACTTCATGAAATCGAGCAGTGATATCTTGCTCCAGAAAGGGTTAATGGTCAATTAGCTATTAAAACTTGCATGTAAATGTGCAAGAATTTCTTTTTCGCTGTAAGCTGATTGGTATCAACACCACATAAATACATTTTGCCTTGGGTTACAACAGCGCCAGAACTTACCTGGCTACAGCCAGAGGGCATCTCAAAAGTCATAAGTTACAGCCATTTTATATCTGAAAAATCAGAGGGTGAACTCATTTTGGCTTTCCTAACAGAAGAAGGTGAAGTTTACATTTCTCAGGCGACTTTTTTGCCCACTTCACCTGGTAGTGTGACCCCTGTAGCACAAGGCGAAATGTAGGCTTCAAGCCATCAATAGTTGGTGTTGATATCTATTATGCTGACAAACTCTTGCACATTCACAGACAGGTTTTTTTTTTATAGCTTACTGACCATTAACCATTAGCAACTATTACTGCCCGATTTCTGCAAGTTATCCTTTGATGATAAAAACATACAAACTTGTGTTTCAAAATTTAAACTTATGCAAATAACAATTTGAGTTTTAAGAATAAAATTGGTAATATGAATATTTGAACTGCCGTGTGTACATTATTTTTTTGATTATTTACATATTGGATCTGTAAGTGAACCTGTCATGGGGATATAATGGCGGACATCGCTGTTCTGGGAAGTACTGTTTCATTAGATTGTCTTTTTTCTTAAACCATTGGGCAAATATATTCAGGAAATATACAATTCATTGAAAGAAGAGTCTAAATATTATGTTATTAAAGATTTAGCTTCAAAATACAATTATGTAGGTCATAAATATACAGGACAATGCTACATTGTGGAATTCGAGAAATGCTGTAAGGTCAAAGTTGTATTCTGAGTTTACACATTTTTGTGAAAATACGAAGAATAAGAAAAAGAAATAACAGCAAAGCAAATACTATTTAACCAATGCCTAATGTTACACCAAGCACACAGACAAATAATAAAGTCTTACATCTGCAATCCTATCAATGGACTGTTGTAACGAAGCCATAAAGTAAGTGGTTACATTAAGAAAACCCCTCTTTCTAAAAATTGATGCACTTGTATGTTGGCTGTGTCAATTCGGTTGAAAAAAAGGGTTTAGTTCATTCATATACTGACTTTAATTCTTCAGTTTGTTGTCTATGAACAGTTAGGATAAAGTTTTATCAGCAACAAAGAAATTAGGATGAACAGTATGATCTGAAAGATGTATGCATTTCTCTCATGTACATGGTACAAGCTTTGTTTCAAACAAGTTTAGAAATCTTTTCAAATGCCATTTTATAATGAACCTTCAGAAAGTAAAAAGAACAAATTCTTGATTAAGGGTAGTTGATTAGCATTTGTGTGTGTGTGTGTGTGTGTGATTTGAATTTTTAATGTAGCTTTAACAATTTTTCAGTCATATCACTACGATGTCTGTGGTGCGGCAGTTTATAGTGATGTCTAGCACTGGGGCATCATGCCGCAGACAGGTAGCATGATGTCCCACCCAGTCACATTATCCTGACACCAGGCCGACCAGTCCTAACTCTAACCTCTTAAAGCTGAGCACCAAGCGGAGGCAGCTGTTAGTACCATTTTTGTAAGTCTTTGGTATGACTCAGCCAGGGATCGAACCCATGACCTCCCACATCCTAGGCGGACACTCTAACCACTAACTTTAAATTACAATACTGTACTCTAGTTACTCAATTAAAATTCATCACAATGTATAGCTTCTGTTGTTCTCTTTTTAAGTCATATTGCCAAAATACACTGAATATGAATATGAATTTTTAAACATGCACCAAATGTGTTTATAATATAGATAGAACTCAGAAAATTTTCTATCTGAAAATACAGTATTGCTTAAAACCAATGTTAAATATGCATACTGGGAAACAGATGGCATATATCAAAAAAAAGAATGAAAACAACACACACACACACACACACACACACACACACACACAAAGTGCGTGTCTCGCTTTGCTCCCATTTGTCCCTGTTCGGTCCCAATTCTCCCTGTTCTGTCCAAAGTGAGATGTCACTTCTCCCTAAAAATCATGTCTAGCTTGACCCCTGACATATTTCTGTGAGGGGATAGTACTTATCAAATGCATCCACTCAGCATGATAACAGTATGTATACAGGGTACAAAACAAACCTATTTGGTTGTGAGCAAAACACAGAATCTTTCAACTAAAGCAGCATAATATGAAATGTAGGTTACAGTGCCCTACTTTTGTTATATGAATGTGGTACAAACAGATATATAAACTATTACAGTGTGACCCTGCTATAACACGGTAGTTGGGAGCCATAGAACCTGACCGTGTTATAGACCAAAGCGTGTTATAAGCAACCAGGTCAGTTAGCTGAAGAAAATGATGCATGTACCCAAAAAAATGTGGGGGGATAGGAAATAAATGCAGGCGCAAAAATACATGCTTCATTGGCACAGTTATCATCTTAAATCGATGCATATTAAATGAGAAATAGTGAAAACAGAGAAGGTATTTATAATACTTTATTCAGAGAACCAGGCATTGGTACATATACGTGTATACTGTTTATATATACATGTCTAATGTATAGCAATGAATAAAATATCAACACCGTGTACTCACCCACGAATCACGTCACATACATTGCATCCACAATACAAGTAATTCCATCGAAACTATGCACACACACAGATTTAAAATATTCAATAATTTTGTCACAGTTTAGTGGAAAAAAATAGCACAATCACGTAACGAATGATGAAGCATATTTACTTTTCAGTACGTCCCAAGTTGGTAAAAGTTTGCGTTTTAAGTGCCGTCGGTAGAGTTCGTAAGCATGAACTTTTTTCCTGTAAAAAGGAAACTATTACGACACGGTAGAAGTGTTCCAGTCACGTTGGAAAATGAAACAATCCATCAGATTCCATTGCTTTTATTTAATTCCGTACTGACTTCCTTTGAAGAAAGGTTCTTTGTTTTTACTGAAGATTGTAGTTTTTACTGAAGACTGTAGTCGGCTTTCTTTGATGAAAGGTGCATGCGTTATTGAAGTCACCGCTAAAGGACAGCTTTGGAGAATCAAACAAATGCCCATTTCTTATTGTGGCGGCAACATCAAAAATTGTATTGCATGATTGAGACTGATGTTTTTTCCCATTTGCTTAATACGTTTTCATAACAATCGGTGCTTCAAAGGTAATGTTTTCTTTGAAATTTAAGCTACTGTTTTATCTGGGTACATTCTTTCTTAAAATGAATTGGCCATCGTATGGTCAATTGTAGTTACAGTTCCTCATTGCCTATTGAATAGGCAAGTGAGAGCTTTTTTTTTTTTTTTATATATATACACCACTCCCTTGATAACTCGCGCCCTGATAACTCGCGAACCCACTTATAATGCGGGGTCAGCCATGGATCCCATTTTTTAAACCAGAAAATACCCTAAAAATTGATCCCTATTTACTGAACTTGAAGGAAATCGCGATCAAAATTAATAACGGCAACTTTGATATATCACTCGTTTTATCGTCGAAACGGTAGATAGGGCCTGACATTTTAATCAACATTATGAAATTTCAAATTTAAAAATAAGTCATACAATTTTTCACATTTTCTTTCCAAACGGTCGTACACCGCAATTAACGATATGCAAGGAAATTTTGATCAATGAAAATGTCACTTACGCCAAGTGGAGGCAGTACTTTAATAAATAAATACAAATTAAATAATTTTTTATCAATTTAAATTTACGTTCTAGTTCTATCGTTTAGTTCCTTTTAAGTGTAATCATCATAAATACAATGTGTCCTCTTGTAATGAAACATAAAATGTGTCAATCTACCGTAACAGCTATGTCCGTGAGCGTTTCTCTGAGAACCTTATTAGGTGCCGACCGTGTTTTGATAACTGACGTGCGGAAGTATTGGTTGTATTTTTGCATTGAATTAAATGCTGGCCTCCTTTGTAATTATCATGTTAATTATGTCTTTTGAATCATATAAAAGAGCAGGAATAAAAGAAAAGTTGAAAGGCATGAAAATCCTACAAACTTAAAATCTAGCGGCCCCAGTCGTATGTCGGATGAACTCACTTGATCAATCATTGTTATAAATGTTATTGTGTATGTAACATAAACTACCTTAAATTAACAGACTCATTGGTAACTGTGATCAAAGATAGCAAGGCAACCAAGTGAAATGAATACTTTGTAAAATAAAGAGCTTGGTTTCATAGATACGGACCATAGTGGGCAAGCGAGTTTCACGGAATTTTTGAACTAGCACTTAGAGTTATCCTCAAGGATGATAAGAAGTTTCATTATTACTTCCAATGAAATCATGACATCAATACTGTACTAATTGAACAATACAAAAATTGAGATTCAATGTAGACGATTGTCTCACGAAATAAATTTGGCTTGTTTTTGAAAAAAGGAATCTTGTTTGGTGGTGTATCGACTGTTAGTCTAGTTCCCCGTTCTTTTGACTGCCAGTTTGGCAGGATACTATTAAATACCACTCCAGGAACCAGACTCATCAAGAAAACAAAAACCAGTGACGTAATACACACGTTTTCGCGTACATGTGATGGTTGTTGAAACCAGTTAGGACGATCTTTCACATGCTGGACATTTTAAAAATAAATGTTATTTAAACAGAAATGCGAACAACTTCATTAGAAAAAGCGCGTTATTAAAAATTATTATCGATGTGATTGTAAAATGAGCATTCAGTCATTAAACAGCCCAGTTCCCTAACCCGATCCCCATCCTCCGCTGTTTTCTCGATGTCTAAGCGAATTTTTTTCAACTTTTGGAGGTCCCTCGGTAACTCACGCCCTCGCTTATAGTGCGGTCTATGTTTGTGGACCCCGTTGTGCGCGAGTTATCAAGGGAGTGGTGTATATTTGTGGTAGTCGAGTGATGCTGCCTTCCACGCATGCGTCAGAAATTTAAAGAAAGAGTCAATCAACGATAGAGACAAATGTGTTCTGGTCTGATGACAGGGATTACTACAGAAAATGTGAATGTTCTGAAGGATTTAATTCTGAGTGAAAAGAAGAGGAATTTTTCTTACCATCCACAAACAAATGTCAGTCTATGTAAATATATTAATTACTAGCGAGCGGCCGAAAATCTGACGAAAAATATATTATGAGATAATGCCTCATCCGGTTGATGACCGCTACCTGAAATGTAAATTTGAAAAAAAAGCGGACATCTTAAAACATACTGTACTCACGCTAGATGTCAACATAAGCAGATTAAGATATAGCAATGCACTATTAAGATGGTTTGTCAATATGAACAAAGAATTTGTTTATGTAACAAAAGATAAATTTCAGTGCATTTTATATCAGCTTTGCGGCTTCCTTTCATGGGGCCTCTGAATTTCTCCACTCCAAACCAATGGTTGTGTATACAAGTTTAAACAGCCAACAACGTCGCCAATAAAAGGAAATCACCAGATGGTATATTTTGCCGCCAATAAGGAAAACAAATTGCAATTTGCGACATTGGCGAAGCCCTGCGCGATTCCTGAATAAACTTTTTAGATGTTATTTTTCATACTTTTAAGAAGAAAACACTATTTTTTCGTGTATGAGAAAAATGCATATAAAATTTCAGGATCCACACCACGATCATCTTGTATTATTCATACGCGATCTCTTCCCTACAATGATAATACTTTTTGGTTTTTTTTGTACTTTTAAGAAAGAAATTTTTTTTTTCGTGTACGAGAAAAATATATGTATATGAAATTTCAGGAGCCACACCACGACCGTGTTATATCCGAATTCATGTTATAACGGAGCGTGCTATAGCGGAGTCACATTGTATCTAGTTTGAAAATTTCTGCATGAACTGTGAAAGAAATAAACATAATATTTAACCCAAGCCAGTTAAGCACAAAATATGGGACATAATGACCTACTACTGTACCGAAATTGAGGAAGTAGTGCTAATCAAGATGCATCCTCTCACCAAGTTTCAAGATCATGACAAGAATAGAATGTGGTTGTGAGCTAAATGGAAAATGTTAACCAAAGCCAAGTATAAAAATAAATAAATATTCCAAGTGTAATAGCATTATAGAGTGTGCACCTGAGCTAAACACATAATCTTAACCAAGAATGTACAACTAATGTATATGTATTACATTAGCACACTTAGCACTTAACTAGGGGGTAGGTGCCATGAAACACACTCCAAACTGTTCGCTAGGACCGAGGAATAAAGAATGGTTCTAATTCAGTGCTTTATCAGTGGAGTTGCTGACACAAATGGTAGTATAACAGCTCTCTTCTATTTCAAAGAGTTGAGTTCAAAACAGTAATTAAATTGGAGACTGGATGATGTTATAAGAAACCTAAATACTGACCTTCAGAATTATTACTGTGTGCATACTTGGGGATGATTCAGGCCAAATAGGTACCCCTAAAGTTCTCATTTTTCAAATGATGCATGGAGAAATAAAATTTGGCTTTGCCATGTTCTTAGTCAACATCCCACCCCCACACTTCTTACCCAATGAAAACTTTTATATTCTAAGTATATCAACTTTCTGTTCAAACTGGTATTATTCGTGCTTTTATTAAAGCAACTTTTTGTCAATTTAAGGATTATTGATGCACTTGTAGCCCAATCATGAGAAAATTAATACTCTTTGGAGGGTTTATATGTTGACTGCAAGAAAAAGAAAACAAATTTAGTTTATATTTCATCCTGTAAAAGAAGGAAGCAAGGACTTGTACCTATATCTCAACAGTACCCTATTTTTAAGGTTACTGTCTTTGGCAAAAAAAAGTAGTCATACAAGAAATGAAGCAACATTTTCAAAACTTATTTTTATAAACTTCAGAGAATATTTGAATTTTATTAATTTTGGGGGCTCAAAGCATAAAAAATGAGGCAAGTTTTAAATAACTCTTTTAAAACTCAACACTCTGACCTCTCTACACTTACTTTTCCCTATTTTCCCACCACTTAGCTTTATTCTGGCTTTGGGAAAAAGTCACTTAGCCCAAAAATTGAAGCCCAGTGTGGATCCTGCTATGTCCAGTTCAATTCACTCTCTTCTGAAATAAAATAGCAAATCTGGAACATCATAGTATCATATGGCAACTAAATTGATACAGCAATTGTTACTTTAAAAAAAGCTTTCTTTACATTTGAGATGATGGAGATGGATGATGACCTTGGCAATTTGGGCTGATTTTTACTAAATTATTTTCAGCCAGTCTTGCTTAGTAAATACTATAATAGAACCCCTACTTTGTTTTCAAAATGTTGTCAGAACAGGCACATTTTTACAAGAGTGCTGTTTCAGTTTGGAATTCAGCTGCTAAAAAAGTAAGATCAACTCTGAAACTTCAAATAATCTGAGAAAGATTTAATATCCAACAATAACTTTTGACTTTCTCCACCACCATTAAACCACAGGAGTCTGACATTTTATCAATAAAGTATGATGAAATTTCTGACAACATGAAACCACTTTATCAATATTATAAATGAACACAAGGAGTGCAAGTGTGACCACAACCCTCTGCTCAATTAGACTTTTCTCACATGTCTTTTGTCGCTTCAGAATCGTAAGAAGATTGAAAAACTAATTATATCAATTTAAAAGACAGTAACGTAACAACGCAGAACTCTCGGACAACCATCGCATGAATCCAATCTGGCGAATTAAGATTTTCACCATTACAGATTCATACAATGGTCATCCGAGATTTATGCATTGGCACGTTACTGTCTTTTGAATGGATATGTGTAGTTTTATAGTCTTCTTGCGATTCTGAAGCGACAAAAGACACGTGCGAAAAGTCTAATCAAGCGGAGGGTTGTGGTCACGCTTGCACTCCTTGTGTTCATTTATAATACCGTTAAGGTGATTTCATGTTGTCAGAAATTTCATCATACTTTATTGATAAAATGTCAGACTCCTGTGATTAAACCAGTTCAATAGTTAACCGGGTCAAATGCACACAATCCTACCGAATGCTTTCGTCAGATTTTAGAACCTTCAAAGGGAATCTTTGCAAAAATGCCCTAACCTCTATCTGAAATCCCTGAAGACATTAACACTTCCATACTACTAGGACACATAACAAAATACCTGGTACAATGTACGACACGCAAAATTCTCGTTACCTCAAGCACCGAGTAACTTCTGTATTGCCAAACTTTCAATGCGGAGTAAACAATCTTCATGTCTCAAAATACAACACAAATAAAGCATTATTAAATGTAATGTCTATAGAAATAAGAACAGATATGTGCTGATAAACCATTCAAAAATTCAACAATTATCAATTAGGCCTATCAGTGTTATCTTGAAACGCTTGCAGCTCTGATCCGACTATTCCAATGTGTACTTTAATTTGTGGGGGGCACTGGTCAAGCAAAGTAAGAAAAGGTATTCCCAAACACTTTAGAACATTTTTCTTCACCATTTAGAAAAAAATAAATACGCACTAACTAATAATATTAAGCTCAACCCAACAAAAACTTAAAATACTTTACATTTGATTGAATTTATAAAGGCGTCCGAAATTATGAACTTTTACCCATACTGAATAGAACCGAAGAACAGCCTGCAGGAAATGCATTCGATATATGTTAAGCCGAAAGTAGATCAATAAATAGTCCTTATATCAAACATTCAATGCTTGAAAACCATGCAATGAATTCGTCTTCTAATATATAAGAATTATGATGTTTTTATCGAGAAGATATTATTAAGTTTATTTTTACAACATTTTACAATGATGTGCAGCGGATTAATACTCAATAAAATCGGAAGTCAGACATATTGGATTGTTGACACTGGATCCTGCCATTGGTGACCAAAAAGACACATCAGTGTTCCAAAATGCCAACTAGAGCAGAAGATATTATGAAAGGGTTTAAACTGTATCCTTCTGTATATTGCACTTTGTTTTGATTCGTTCATTGCTGTAATCATTTGTTGGCATGTGTTGCTTTGGCCTGAAAATAAACGGAGATGTTGAATCTAACGGGAATGCTGAATATCGTCAATGACGTAGCTACAATAGATCCCGTTTTTTGTACACATATCCAGTACTTAAATCTTATAATTAAAGTTCCTAAAACGAATAATTTGTGTAGCCTGATGAAAAGTTAATTAAATTAGTTTGAGAAGCTGTTGTTCAGTCTTGAAAATTCGATGTATATTTTTGTCATGAACAAACCAATGAATTTGTTAGGGTTTTTTAAATTTTTAACTAATTAAAGAATAATTTGCACCATGCAAACTTTAAAAACGTAGAATGCAAAAAAATGAAGTATTTTGGGTAGTACGACTTCCTGTTTGATTAAAGCAAATTTTCAATGTTTTCATCTATGACGTTTTTTCAAAACCACTTAAAAATTCTTGTTCCAAAATTATGATCATTGGTAAATTTCTCCCTCTAAAATCGATTAAATGTGGGATTTTTTAGGTTATCATTATTCCTTTCAGATATTTAAGTAAAGACGTATTTTTTATGCACAAGCCCAAGAGCTTTAAAACTTACTTCACCCCTCCCTCCTTCATGAGAGACATATAACACTTTATTATGTCCAGTTTACTGTCATTGCTCACAAACAGCACACATTAATTCCTGACCCTCTTCCTTCAAAGAGTTTAATCTTTTTTAGAATAATTAAAGTAAATAACAACAAGTAACAACTTGCCTACAACTAAAATATACCTCCTAATGACAGTGGTAGTAGATATTAGTTAAGTAATGTTTCAGACATTCTTCTATCTCTGCATTAAAACTAGTTAATATTTCTTGTTTTATTCATACTGATATTTTATTTATTATTTTCAAATAATTGATATGTCTTTTAGAGAAGTACAGCTTCTATCAGTGTGTAGTAGTACTTGAGGAAAGTTCCATCACATCAGTCACTTTGCTTAGTTTTCTAATTGATGTACCTTGCCCAAATATATTATCAACTTCACTACAACTGAACACTGTATGTGTTGATATTTATAATAATTATGTCAAAATGAAATCATAGGGCAAATAATAAAACGACTAAATACAAGCTGATAAAAGACTCAGAGAACAGAAAAACCAAACACATGGTTTACAAGGGTAGCCATTTTGAAACTACGCACTTCTGGTCATGTTGCAGCATCAACCCACATGCAGAACTCTACTAATTCCTGCTTTTCCTAAAGTGAATTAAATTTTAATCAAATGACCTTAATTTATATACTTTTCATTGTACAATAATAATTTAATATAAGTACTTGTCAATGTACCTTGCATATAACTAATTTTAAAATTTTGGGAATATTTCACTTTTGTTAGAAAGGACTGTCCCAGCCTCAGAATCAAGAATCGATCGATGGTATATTAGAATTATGTTTCTTGTTTCACTATTGGTTGTTGTTTTTTATATCCAGTCAGATGTTTGATACAAGAGAAGGTACATAGGTGAAAGTTCTCCATCACATGATGGAATTTCCTCCAGAATTCCCCAACAGGTCAGTCTTCCAAATCATGAAAATCTGAGTTTTTTGATGGGGGGTAAGGAGCCTAAAGTGGTTGGAAAACGTTTATTAGGAAAAAAACAATCAATGCTTAGGGATACTATATTTTAAACTTATGATTTATTGTTGAGCAGGCAAACTGAAGTTTTCATGAAGTATTCAGTTCACTTGAGGCTCCTCGGATATGTTCTGCTGAATCACAAAGTTCATACATCATTCCACAATTCGGTGCCGTCTGTGGGGACCAGAATAACTCTGAACTGATTCACTATATTCCACTGCTATTCCAATCCTACATTTGCCTCATAGGAATGATAATGCATAGAGGACATGGAATTATTTGAGCAATACACCACAGCCAATTCTATAATTCCATGCATATCATTCTTCTGTTGTTTTTCTCTATTCCCACCCCCCCACCCCACCCCCCAATTTGTTTCATAGAAAGAATTCTTTAAAAATAATTTGTTGCATTATCTTGACTTGGTAGTCATCGGTCAGGACAATTGGAATTTTGTCCATGCTAAATTTGCAGACAATAACTGCATTTATTTTTTTTGTCTCTCCATTTAAGTACAGTTACAAATGTATAAATGGCTAAAAGAATAGCACACACCTTTTTCCTGTGTTGAAACTTCAAAACATAACCTTCATCTTCTCCTGACTGCTGGTCCTGTATGGAGGAAAATTTTAGCAGCTTTGTAAAATGTATATACATTGATTGATTTTAATGGTGGGAATAGGAGAATGACTTTGAAGGCAGTCAGCGTACAAAAGTGGTCATGCCAACAGATTTAAGACTGAGAAAATATTCATTTACTAAGCGAATGAAAATGAAATTGTTTAATATCTGCCTTTTAGAATAAGCAATTGTGGTTATTTGTTAACTGAAAGAGACTCAATTTAAGCAGCTAACTAGATGTTTCATTTAACTGTTGTCATGTTTGTGTATTACATTAAAATTTATATACATATATATATATATATATATATATATATATATATATATATATATATATATATATGTATGTGTGTGTGTGTGTGTGTGTGTGAAGTAAATCCAGATACATGTTCAGCTCCTGAATTTTCACATTTACAGAATAATAATGGAAACTTAATTATGTTGAGATAAAGGAAACATATTTTTTTTCTTCAAAATTTACAATAAGAAATTTATGCATTCATGATTCAATGGATGTATGCATCACATTAAAAGAATCAGAATTTTGGATTGTTCAGTTACAATTTTCATGTAAAATATAATGTAAAAAATTACTACGTATTTATTGTCAGGGGGACTTCACACCCACCCACGACCCTGACTTCTAATAGGATCTTTGATCCTGGCCTACTTTTCAATGTTGTGGTTTTTCACAACTTTCACCAATGAAGTTAGAAGAGAGGTGGTGTTTCAGCACAGATTATACTCAAAAAAGGCACCAGATATATTTGCTACAAAGAATAGTCTCCCCCTTATAGGTTATCACTATGTAAACAAGGCAAAAATGATACTACAATCTGTTGTAATTATTCTTCTGTTTTGATAAGTTCTTCTTGGTGGTGGTGTTGGGAGTTTCAAAAGTTAACCTTTTTTCATACCTAAGATGTCATCCCATCAGAGATTTGGGGGGTGGGGTGGCTTTTTATAGTATTTTTATTGTTTACCCTAATCATAATCCCTTTATAGTGGTTCATTTTCAGTTTTATTACAATTACTTCCATATAATTCATTTCAAATTGTACCATCTCCACAGTGTGAACACAAGAATGAATTGGTAGCTTAGAATAAACCAGGAAGGAAATTCCAGTTGTTTCTTAATTCTTGGAAAAATAAATTGTTCCCTCATTCTTAGAAAAGTTCTAGTTCAAGTAATATGCAGTGTTTACCTTGGTGTGTATAACTTTACACAAATGTCACAATTCAGTACTGACAGAAAGATTGCTTTGATTCAGGTTTCCCAATCAATTTATTTTGGCTGCCTGCACTAAAAATTTTCCAGATTTATTTTTAATATTGTGATTATTCATAGAAAACAGTATTAGACATTATACTTATTAAGATATTTTCTATCTTGCAAAATGTTTAAGAGCCTAATTGACATAGACTAGAAAGCATGATTAAGTTATGGCATTCTTTGGCATGTTGCTTACTAATTGTAGTCTTTTTAAAATTGACTGCAAGTTATTCAAAACAAATGCAGATTATTTGTGTGATCATAAGAGAGTGCTTCAATCATATGATTTAGTATTGTTGAGTAATACTGATGGTTTTTTTTAACGAAATAAATTTGGGTCCTGCAACTGTTGTTCAGGTCTATTAATTATTAAATCAAGTGTGGGATAATGACAGGTATTTGTACCATTACGGAAGGGATTGGTGGTCAACTGGAGATCAGGACTATCAGGGCAGTAGAAATAAAACACAGAACCACTCTACACTTCAGGTGTTATGTATATTTAATTTAATTGTTTGTCTGTTAGTTTTAAAAAAAATTTATTTCATTACATGTTATTGTAATGCAACATTGTTTGCTGGACTTGACCTTGTCCAAAATTGAGTTCATTTCTGCTTGACCTGATTGACCTTTATTTAATTTTTTTTAATTTCATTTATGTAAACAACTAATAATAGTTTCATTATTCTCTATGTGTATGAGCTTATTATCAGTATTATTATTCAGATAAACAAGAAGGAGTCAGCATTTTAATCAGGGTCAGGGTTTTGGTGATTCCTAAGTGAATTTTGTAGCCTATTGTGTTGTAAATAAACAAGGCTCATTAGATCATTCTAGAAGGTTGTTTTCCGTTAGGTAATGGTTGTTTTTAGAAAATGCTAATTGTGACCTGAGGTCAAGCAGAGAACTATATTATCTTGTGGCTGTGAGGATTTTACCAGTCATGCTTTAACATCTAGCACTTTAAGTTGTATTATGTTGTGACTAGTTTGGGTTGAATTTTATTTTCTTCAAATTACTGTTTATTTTCTCTGGAACTACAAAAGTGCTCTGATACAATTCATAGATAAAGACATTCACTGGAATTTATATTGAATTCAGACCTGGAATAATATTTCTGTGATTCAACAAGAGACTGTTGACACATCAGTACTTTGCTGGCCATAACAGCATTGCAGTGTTTACAGTTAGTCTTGTTAGTTTCGTAAATAGTGCTTCCAGGTGATGTAGCAGGTTTGAAGCTGTTCTTATGTAAGTTAATTCATAATTTCATGATTTACATTGAGCTTTGTTTGTTTATTTGTTTTAAAAATTGCTCCCAAGCGCACTAGGTCAACAAATATTTGAATACCAATCTTCTATTTGAATAGTCACAAAAGTATTCTGATTTAAACATTGTGATTATTCATTTCAGGTCAGATTTATGATATGTCTTTTAACTATTTTACCTTAAATGCTTAAGAAGTCCTCTACGTTTGGATTTTCCTTAACTTGCATTAGAAACTGGATGAACCTTAGAGATGCCGACAACGGAAAAATTTTGTGGCAATCAAGCGATGATTTGTAAGTATGTTATAGCAAGGTTAGTTTGTCGCACAGGTGACAGTCTTTGTATGAAGAAGCCTTTATACTATAGTGCAATGCAATTTGATGGGCTTTTATTTAGATACGACTAAAACTTATAGTGAAGTAGCATTCTTCCTACATTTCTTTTCATCCCCATTATACATATATGAATAAGTATCGCCACACCTCTAAGTTAAATGGACATACACACACAGGATGGAAAAAAATTTTAATGCCATACCTTTTAGCTCAAATGGCCCACAATTTCGAAATTTAAGTTGCTATTTTAGATGGTGTTTGACTCGTACATGTTCATGATGGGAATTTTTACGTTTGAATTTGCCATCTCAGATGGTTAAGACTTGGACATGTTCAGGTTGGGCAGGATCACATAATCCCACTTATTTGAAAAGTGGGGGAGGGGTATTTATATGCAAGAAAGAGAAGCTAGAGCAATCATCTATCTTGCTGAGAGACAGGATTTTCAATTTCTGACACATCAGAAGAACCTGTTAAGTGCCTTTTCTTGCCATCAGTTTCCACCCAAATGGCAAAGGGTATTACATGTACCTGTAAAGTGTTTAGCACAGGCTTTTATTCTGAACCCTGGTGTTTAATTGTGTCTAAGCACATGCTTAGTGATTTGGTATAAAATTATACAGATGATTAAAACAGTTTATCAAACTATTCACGTCCAAGTGTTCCAGTAAGTTTCAAAGTTGTTATATCTAAGTATTTTTGTTCAAAGTTCTACTGAAACTGTTTCTTATATAACTATAGCTTGTATAATTTTCCTTAATTTTCACAGGGGCTTTTTTATATTTTCATGATAGTTTTCATGACGTTTCATCCTATAAATTATTTTTTCTTTTTATTTTCAGAGCTGTCCCAGATTTAGAGCATGAAGGTAATACTAATAGATGGTTCAATGTGAAAGGAACTAAGATGACTCTTCTCAGAGTTATTCAAGAACCATTGGAAGGAAGTTTGTTAAAAATCAACACTACTTTTAACTTTCCTTTCTTAATGATAATGTTATGAAAATATGTGGTTGTCCCTAGGCAACCAGCTTTAAAAGCCTGGTTGCAACACATATTTTTTCTGGTTGCCTGATAAATTACTGCATTTGCACCAAAATTGTAGGTGTATTAAGTCAAAGAGGAAAGAAATGGGTGGTGTGTTGACAAAAGACAGGCATTCACAAGTTTTGTCGCTATAACTGTTGACCCAGATTGGCTAATAGTATGGACACTGACTACTTCATCAAATAATGAGTAGCCAACAGATGTGGATTAATGTGTCTTTTTATCATTTGAAATTACCCAACACTCAGCTACAGAATTATATGGAAATAATTTGGGCTCTAGGGTTGAAATGTACACCAGTGCCACGTATCAATATTATTCACGACACACAGCCTGCAATACAATACATTATCAATACACATATTAACTTGATGGTCTTTACATCATTAGAAGGTCTGTCAGTGGTAGGTGGTGCCTTTTCATGTGTTTTACTGGTTGCAGTTCCAGTATGCAGATTACAGACTGACATCTACATAGCACCTATTTATATGCCATTCTTATCCAATTTCCAATCACTCAGCCGACCAGGCGAGTGCTAACACAGGGCTGACAGGAGTTTTCTCTTTAATGAAAAATGTATTCTGTTGAGACTATTTCCAACCTCCTTTTATTCCAAGTTCATACTTTCTACCAGATGTATTTCTATCATAGCTGGTTGAGTAAGAGTTTATTCTAGGCAAGTAAAAACTTGACTGACTGGGTGAGTGGAATTTTAGAGATTTTCAATCCAGTTAAAAATACTTGTAATATATTTGGATTATTTCTGACAAATTTGACACATACTTCAGAACAAAAATGCAGTGATTTCTCCAGGATTTTGTCCTCCCTTGGCATTTGTGAGAGGTCAAATTTTCAATTGTTAAAGGGGGTGGGTGGCTCTTATATCAGAACAGTATCTCTGAATAGCCCCCTTAACAGATTGTTTTAGAAAACATACGTGTGATAAATAACCTTAAATGAATAAAATGAAAATTTAAATATTTATGTTCTTTGTTGTACAATGGCAGCACTAGCATGTAATGACAGGCACTGCATCATATGTATATGCTTGTAACAACAGACATATTACCATCAAGTACTAAAAGCTACATTTTCACTATTGTACAGTCTCACCAAGTGCAGTTGGTAAAATGCTTGTGTTACATATATGTAATTAAATTGCTTGTGTGTTAGTTTTAAAATTCTTTATTATTTTAATTTTGTTCCATTACATTTTTATTGTAATGATAATTTTCATTGGATTTGAATCTCTTTTTCAGAAAAATTGGCTTGACCCGATTAGATTATAAGTTACTTCAGCACTATTTTTAGCTCATAGATTTTGTAAACATTGAGTGAAGACGATTGGCTATTGCCAAGGTCATTTCGGCCCATGTGTTAGCTGAATTGTAAACAGCCTTTCTTTTTTATATATTTCCAGCGTGAGAATTTGATTCTTAGATAGGGCTATTCTTGCCTACATGATAATTTTCATTTTTTTTTTATTGCGCTGTTCAGTGTTAAGAGACCATGTGACCCATGACACGGGAATGAAATGACGTTTTAGTTGGGTTTAATACTCATTCTCAGAGCTTTCCAGTCAGTCATATGTTTACACCTTGAAGGTACACGGTGTTTCAATTGTTGAAGCCAGATTGTTTTTGAAGTTCATCTGTTTTTTGGAATTTAAAAATTTATTCTCTAGAAAACTAAACAAGTGTACTTTTTTATAAAAGGTTCTGGGACAACAAAATTCAGTGGAAATTTATTCTGGAATTCTATACAGAAACATTATAAACTCTGATTCAGTGAGGATCTGTTGCCATCAGTACAGACATCATCTGACGTCATCACCTCCATATTGGAATTTCATTGAGATTCGAACCCGGATCAATTAGAACTGTTTAGTGATAGGACTTGTATAATTCAATCTTAGGATTAAATTTTAGA
The DNA here is from genome assembly GCA_016617855.1 of Megalonaias nervosa. Taxonomy (NCBI): domain Eukaryota; kingdom Metazoa; phylum Mollusca; class Bivalvia; order Unionida; family Unionidae; genus Megalonaias; species Megalonaias nervosa. The sequence goes on from JAECUM010010084.1 coordinate 59,106, forward strand.
TTGTATTCACAAACCGTAGGTCCTATTTCCAATTTTTACATTGTTTTCTAGGGAAATAATTTATTTTGTTAAAATTTACAAAGCTTGTTGGCTTCACTCTTTTCTCTTGTTATTTTTGTACACGTAACACTTGTAATAACTAGATGATCAAGATCTGTGTAATAACCCTCAATTGGATATATGTTGTTTTTTTGGGGGTGGGGTGGGGTTGATTTTAACCATTCTAACTAATTATTAGCTATGTCATGACAAGGAAACTGGAGTTAAATACCTTTCCCAAGGTTACACTGAGGCAGCCAGCCTGGGCTGGCCTGAGTGGGTATTATTTGCATGATATATCTTCTGCTAAAAGTAGTTCAAGAAAATACATACCCACATGTTTGCAATTTTTTCAGGTAATTTTGGATGACTTGGATTCTTAGCTTTGTAAAAATAAGAGTTAAAAATACTCGAAAAAGTCCCATCCTTACCTGAAAGGTGAGCACACTGTACATGTTGTACAGTGGTCCATCTCCTGAATATTGAGCTTCAAATTTGGGTTTTAAATTTTGTGCTGGTATGCTCACAGAATACGAGTTAATTGTGGAAAATGTGAGCTGCAATTTTATTCTCTTGCATGATATACAGCAGATTATTAGTAAAACTCCTTAAGAATGTAAATTCATCAAAATACACATGCTTATTCTGAAATGTAAATTAGGGCTTTTTTTAGATGGATTCCTCCTCAGCAGTGAGATATACTGTTTAATGTGTAGTTGAATACTGCAGTCATACATGTACCTACTGATATGTTTTTACTACATCCAGGTGAGGCTGATTGTTCATGGTACATAAATACAAACTATAACAAATCACACTAAGTTATAAAGAAGGAAAACAATTCAGCTACGCATCTTACTGATATAGTGTTTTATTTTCAAATTAAAAAATACAGATTGCAACTGAAACTGATAAAAAAGTATTGTCGTTTCTTCTTATTCCCATAACATGATTAAAGTATTGGTAATAACAGTGACTAGTTTAAAAGAAGAAAAGCATTGCCAATAGGAAAAAGTCAAATTCAGGCCCAGAAACTAAAAATAGTTAGAAAAGGATTGGGAAACAGACTTATACAGGAGGCAAAATCTATATCAACACCACATGTACAAGTTGCAGAAGGTGCAAATCTGGACCATATGGCACTGAATATTTGGGATACAAAAAACACCAACTAAATATGTTTTTAAATGTTATTTTGGTTTCAGTCATTTTATATACCTATTGACTTTATGGAGAATTATAGAAAATTGTGATGAAAAAACTATGGCAATCTTGAATGCAGCTTGACTTTTTGTTGTATTCCACTTATAATTTTTTTGCCACATGGACACAAGGCAGGATCTTTCTGACTTGATTATTTTTACATCCACAAAACATAATTTTGCATGAACATGAGTTCTTATTATACTTTCTTAGTATAAAATAATGAAATAATTACACATAGCTCAACCTAAAATATTAGTGAAGTAGATAATATGCATAAAAATGTATAAAAATTGAATGGGCGACACCAGTTTGATACATATCAGTGTTTTTTTACAGTATTTTCTAAAATATAACATTATGTTTTAGTAAATACACCTTATTTTCTGTTTGTACCATACTGTTGTCACCCATCCATTGCACATGAATACTTGTATATACTTATAATGTTATGGATATACGTCATAGAAGACTACAAATAAACAACAAAGCCAGCAGAAACAGATTGTCATCAGTATTCTGTGCACTTGGATTTATCTGAGTTATCTACTAAGATCATTTCCATCCATAACTCTTTTCTCTTTCAGCTCGAGTCCCCAAAAAGATCTTGAAGTGTAAAGCTGTCTCCAGGGAGATTAATTTCTCTTCCAAGGAAGCAATGGAGAAATTTCGATTAGAGCAGAATGTTCTTTTCAAAGGGAAAGTATTAGAAGGTTAGATTTGGAGCATCTGTTTAGAGAAGAGCTTACCAGTGTTGTGGGTCAAAATTTTGTGGTACTTGCAAGAGGGAATTATTTTTTAATGAGTCCTAATGCTTGTATGGGTGCTTTAGTTACCAGGGTGTTACTATGCATAGAAACTTTGGCCATTTATATATAAACTTGTCTTTATCTCTTATAGTCACAGACCAGAATAGCTTATAGGCTGGCCTGTTGTCTGTCATCCATCAGCATCTTAGCACATTTATTGTTGCTTCTCCTCGTAGATACTTGGAGGATTGTCGTGAAACTTTAAAAACAAAAATCATCCCATGGTCTAGTTGGACCCAAGTGAAACTCTTGCTGTTCAGATGTCCAATTTTGTAAGCTATACTGGATCTCAGCTCAGCAATGTTTTTATTTACAGCAAACTTGACAATATAAGAAGTCTTTCAGTACAAAACCCATGTTGTTACAGCCATTAGTTCAGAAAAAAAGGCAGTGGCCATGTTGGAAGTCTGATTGGCACCATTTTCAGACATAAAACCCTGTGTAAGTAGGACCATAAATTCAAGAGAAGAAGAAATAACATAACTTTCCATAGCTTGAAATTCTTGTCATTCATTTTGACATAAGGTTTTCATTAAAACATTTATTATTATATATACAGTTGTCTTAAATGAAAATGATGCCAATCAGAATTCAGTCATGGCTGCTATGGTGGCCATTGTGAAAATCTTGTTTCGACTACTTCTGCTCAATGGATGGTCATAGTGACATGGTAGTTGTCACTGAAAGCTTCATATGCAATGGGTCTTAAATGAAAATGGTGCCACTCAGATATCCATGAAGTCTACCATGGCAGCAGTCTTGAAAATATTGTTTTTTCTACTCCATATTGACATGATTTTCACAAAAACACTTCTTTCTATATGTAGCTGACCCTAAGTGAAAATGATGCCTATTTACTGCCCAAAATGACCACCACATGTGAAAACTCTTCAGATCGTTCTCCAGCATAAAAATGTCATTAATGGTAATATTAGACTTCATTGTTCATGGGTTGCATTGTAATGTGAAACTTAAATTAATCCTGCAGTTTTTACTCAGTGCATATTTTGCTTAGCTTCATTGATATCATTGTTCATTCAGAAAACATTATAAACAGATTTTAACTTCCTAATTTTTTTTGCCATGGTCCATATTTCCAGATTCCATCTTAGCCAATTCTTCCATTGCTATTTTATTATTATTTGTTTACTTGGTCAAGGGGTGCCTGTAATCATACCACCATAATGGAGAGCTGGGTATATAGTAATCCTCATGTCTTAACATCCCTCCATCTAGCACTTTGTAGTAAAACTGGTCGTGCAGTACAATGAAACTGAAGATGTGCACATCAACAAATCACTTTGCTCCTGCAGTTTTTGTTATAGAGTTATCATCTGTTTGTTATGTAGTAGTGTATGATACAGTTACATCAACATAACTTGAGCTGTTGCCCTTTTAGTACTGTCTCAGTGGATCATCTGGTCCTGCAATTTTACAAGGATTGCCATGAACCTTGGTAAATATTTTGGTCATGATCTGGAGATGCATATATTGCTTCCAGTTTTGTTTCCACCATCTACAGTTACCACACTTTTTTGTGGATGACTTGCACTTGCAGAAAGGAAGAAGTCTATCTATTTCAAGGTCATAGATCAAGGTCATGTTGACTAAAAGAAAAATGGTTTCTGCACGTAAATAAAAGTTATTGACCACATACCTTCACCAAAAATTTGCGGATGACTTACACATTGAGTTAAAAAGAAGCCTATATATTTCTGACTCACACGGTTTCCACTGAATAATATTAATTCTGCATCACATATATCATGACCAAATATTGTTAATAACTTGCACTTTGGCAAAGGAAGAAGCCTATTGATATGAGGGTCAAAAGTCATGGTCATTATGACTGGAAGAAGAAATATGGTTGCTGCAAAAATCTCAATTCTTGACCATAGCTTTCACTAAAAATTTGTGGCTGACTTGTAGGTCAGAAAAAAGCTTATAGATTTAGAAGTCCATAGGTCTCTGTAACTGAAAGTTGAAATGGTTTTTGGATGATAAGTTTTGTTCTAGGCCACATGCTTTGATCAAAGTTTGTATAGGGATTTAACTCGTGGAAGAGTCCTGTTGATTTTGGGTTCAAAAGCCAAGATCAGTGTGGCTGAAAGAGAAATGTAATTGCAGAATAGCTTTTGTTCTTGAGTAAGTTCTGAGACCAAACTTTGTATATGACTTTCACTTAAGGAAAAAGAAGGCACCTTTTAATGTGGATTCGAAAGGTTAAAGGGGCAAGGTCACTGACAGAAAATAAAGAAAAATGGTTTCCCAGTAAGAAGATCTGGACCAAACTTTTTGAATGGCCTGCACATAGGGTCAGGGGAAAACCTACTAGGTTGGGTTAAACTATCAGGGTCACTGTGAGTGAAAGAAAAAGGGAGTTTTGCTGAATAAATTTTGTTCTAGAGCAAGTTCTTTGATCAAGCATTGTAGATAGCTTGAACTTAGGGTAGTAAAGAAACCTGTGTATTCTGGGCTGTAAAGATCAGTGATGATGGTAAGTCTGATAAGAAAATAATGGTTTCTGCATGGAATGTTTAATTAGAGACTTCATAATTTGACCAAAGGTCTTGAGATTCATTGGACAGTAATTTCCAGAGTCAACTATTCTAGTGCCTACAGAGGGTACTGTTAAACATGGGTCAAACATACATGGTTCTTGTTAGGTAATTGTATTGTAATTATTAGAACTGGGTACCACAAAAAATTTTGTACCATGATATACTGCGGAATTTCTGAACATACTGCATTACGTACCACAGTTATATTAGGGATCAACAATTCATTATTCTGGGACGGGCCTATCATTAGCTGGAAAAAATATCCTGTTCTGATTTATAGCAAAATAACATATATCAATGATATTATTTGAAAACTATATTATCTTGAGATAAAAGAAAATATTTCATCTCCAAAGAAAATCACAGACGCCCTCTCCCCCCCCCCAACCAAATTAAATGGCCAGTATTTTATAGTAGATGAATTTTCTGTATATAAGTTAATTGTTGTATAAGTTGCAATCTAAAAGCTGTAACTTGATTGGGATGAATAAGCTTGTGTTATAGTTGATACTGTGAATGACATTGTGCTGACATTAAAGAGCCTATTGATAAAAATAAGAAGTGTTGATACAGTTTTCTAGCTACTCAGTTGATACAAGAGGCAGGGAAACTTTGAGTGAGATGTCTTCACCCAGAAAAGATAATCATCAGAGAGGGCTAGTAAGCATAAAACACATACTTGACAAATGCTGAAATATTTGGTGGACTTGAGAAATTGTGTCAAGTTTAGACAGGAAACAACTGCACTCCTGAAAATCATTGGATGATTTGCAGTCTTACAAAGTAATACATATACTTAACAACATTTACATTTTCTAGTAAATAAGTAAAACATGATGTAATGTTTTGGGTTTGTTTTTTAATTAGAAAGTTTTCGAAAGTTGGATTTGGCTGAAATATGTTTCACTACATTCCATTTAGCCACTGTTTTGAATACATGACATGTGTCAAATACATGATTAAAGGATAATAAATGTAATTATGTTTGTAATATTCACTATTAATTTCTGACAGATACAGCCAGTTTGCAAAAAAAAAGATAATATTTGGAACTAATTTTCATGAATAATAACAACATGCTGTTACTATCATTGAAGTCATAACAAGATTCCTCATGAATTGCCATATATTCCATACTGATGGAAGCTACAATTGTATCAACAAAAAAATACTGTGGTAAACCAGTACACGCATATATAATGATCTCTTTTACTTCATTATTACTGAGCATGTATTAGTAGAAAATGGACATAGTGATCACTGGCATCTGTGTGCACATTCATCCTGTATCTTCAGCCACACACAAGGTTAAGGTCTGCTCAAGTATTTTGGATTATATACAGTGCTCAGGTTTAGCACTTTCTAGCTGAGTTAAAGGTGGGTGGAACAAAATGAGAGTCACATTATTATTATTATTATTATTATTATTATTATTATTATTATTATTAAATAATTGTCGACAGAATGGTCCTTTGAATTTGGCTTTGTGATTCCTGGGTCAACCAATACCTGGCAGTCAGTGATCGAAGCAGCACCAGAGAATCAGATGATGCCTGCTAATGTACTCAAGTGAGTTAATTTGTTTTTTCTGCTCTTTCACACTTACATATATTTATTTGTGATAAATGTTGACAAGTATACAATTCAGTTTTGATGACTTCATTTGAGTTCATTCAAAATAGTCTTCTAATTACAGTCATAAAAGTGGCAATGCCAAACCAAGAAGTTTAGAAAAGAATTTCATAAATCATACATATCCTGTTTTTGCCTAAACTGAGTTCCCCAGGTTTTAAAGTTCTCATATACAATAGTCCTCTGCTTATAGGCTCCCCACCCACCCCCACTATAGTACATTGTAAAATGTACCACTATACTTAATATTATATCATTACCTGCAAATGCCAACATTTACAGGAAATGGGCTCAACATTGTTGTAATGGAGTTTGGATTTCACACAGCTGTTGAGTTCTTCTCTAGGTCATAGTTATCAAAGGGAAGAACTTGACAGCTGTGTGAAGTCCAATCTCCATGACCAGAGATAATTGTCAGGATAATAACAAGGTCAACATAGGCTAAATATAACTTTTATGGATTCATACACAAGGAAAAATAAACTTTGACCTAAACAAGGTACCAGGCAAAGTGTGAAAAATCATATGACAAGTATATATGTAACTTCCTTTACAAACATGGCATTTTGTCTACTCTACAGAAGATTCATCTGCATGATCAAACAGTTAGCAACACAGGAATAAATCATCACAAAGATTTAACATGCCATCACATGAATGGAAAATTCCTACTTTCGAAGAAAAAGTAAAAGTCATTTGACTTAGTGACAATGGGGGAGAGTTCAGTAGTACTTACCGAAAAATTTGATGTTGAAAAGTCTTAAACAAAACAAAGATTCAAATGAACACCATTGTAACAGATAAGGGGTATAGTCTGCATCATTGGAAAAATGCAGTAAATGGAAAGAGAAAGATTCTAAATGCCTAGCAATGTTTCTACGAAGATTTAAATGACAAGGTTTGGAATAGATTTGCAATGTGCATGCCACCAACACCTCACTAAAATTTCACAAACTATTAATGTATGTTCACTAGAAATAAGTCTATTCTTAAGACAAGAAAAAACTTTTAATAATCAGTGTTACTCTTAAATGAAGATATTAAATGTTTTTGAAGTTACATGCAGCTTTCTTGCTTCATACATGTACGTATACTTCATCCAAAGGCCACCCCTCTTACAAGACCACTTTCCAGGTGCAGATGGGGGTGACCATATGAAAGGGAGACCACTGTAGCTGTAAAATTACCAATATGCTTCAAATGTATCAATCCTTATTTGTTTCTTTAACAGCAGCTAGAAATGGAGATGTCGGCTGTGTCTCATGTAGACAGGCGCCACATGAAAATGTGTTGTTTTTGTAGGATAGATATGGTGTAGAAGCTAGAAAATGAATTTGAAACAGAACCAGGTTGGTTCACTTTGCTGTTACAATCAAACTAGCTTTTGTGTCTCCCTTAGAACAAAGTGATAGTTATCAGAATACATTCAATTTTGACTCCATTGTCTTTTTGCAAATGATGTGATTGTTGGAGATTCTTCTTTACACTTGAAATCAAATGGCCCACTCCCAGACTTGGTTAGGGCAAAAATACAAGTTACCACATAGATTATATTGTACAGTTTACTGAAGCCCAAATGCAGTTTCACTCCTGTTGCAACATACATCTTGCATGTAAGCTAAGGTCTATAACTGTGTATGATTTTCAGTTAAAGTAATTATTAAAGCATAGATCTTAATATCTTGTAATCAGAAGGATTAGTAGATTGAGAAATTTTACTAGTCATGCTGGGACCCCAGGTGGCAGAGTGGTCTAAAGCACTTGTCTTTGCCAATAACTGCCATGTCACTTTAGTCCATGCGGGTTTGAGTCTCTGGTTCGACCAGTGTGGATATGTAAGAAAGCTGCCAGTAGCTTCCCATGGGTCAGTGATTCTTACTGGGGTTTGCCAGGTTCTTCCTTTCCCAGTTATACTGGCTGTCATGTATAGCCTCTCTTGCACTGAGAAATGGCATTAAACTCAAAAACAACTAGTCCTGCGACCTGCTAAATCATCACTAGTCCTTCCCACAAAACAATATCAGATGTGTACGTAGATAACATTTTATTTCTTAAATATCACACAAATCATTTATAAGCTAGTACATATCTTGCTTTAGAAAACCAACATGGTTACATGAAAATAATTCACAAGAAAAGCAATGATTGATTCACCAGAAGTTAACTCGAAAAAACGATGATTCTGTAAACATTTGTAGAGACTCATCATTCAGTGAAAAAAAAGAAGCAAATAACCTATTTAGCAAACCCCACAGACAGACAATTGAAGGCAGTACCCATAGTTCTAGAATAAAATCAGGGTGAGAAGATTTCTCACTAGAGCAGTATAGGCATTATACTGGTTTTCATGGCAGATTTGAACTTTTGAACAAATTATGTGTCTCCTTAATGCTAGTGCTAATCCTTTAATGATTGAATGGTTGAATCATAATAGGAAATATAATGACAGTGGCACTAAAATGGCAGTTTGATAAGTTCATATATCTGGTTTACAGTATTTTCATTCAAGTTTTCTCTGACCCTTCCTACCGCATTTTAGATATTCTGACATTTGTGTTAGGGATGAGGTCGGAGTTTATTCCCTATCGAAAAGTTATATTTACCGAAATCTCATAATCAGCATAGGGTAGGCTTTTTCTTCTGGGCCTAACAAACTTTACCATACATCAAGCCCTACCTGCATGAAATCAGTAGGAAGAAATTATGAGCAAGACATTCAGTTTATCTCTAATCAGTGATAGATTCTTTAGACAGACAGCTTATGTCAATTAGGTTTTTATTTGTATCACATAGCTACCTTGTTGATGTGCTGTCTCAACATGATGAAGCTGGCTTTCTCCAGGTTGCTGCAACAGTGACGAGTTTTTGGTGGTTCTCAGAATAAATGTGTTGAAAATAATGTTGGGTTGGGGGTGGGGTAATTATGTGCCTTTCATTTAATATTTTCTAATTTTTTGTACTGTATTGGAAGCGGTTTTGCTGGTATCACATGACTGTTGGACCCATGATATAATGGGTATATATGTTGCTAGATTTGGGTAGTCATGTGACTAGCAATGCAACTTGAAAGAGCCAGATCAGATTTTGTCAGAGCAGTAGTTTTGTCTTGTAAGTCATCAAATGAAAGACTTGACAGTGTTATTCTCACAATTCTGAGAAGATAACTCATCTTTTTGTCAATTTCATGTGGGTAAGGCTCAATTTAAGGTCAATTAGGTTTGCTAGGCTTGCCAGTGATTGGCTATCTTAGGCCAATACAGCATGGTTTTGGCAAATTCCAACTTTTCGCGTGTAATGAGCTCTGTCCTCACACCCCAACATAAGTGTTAGTGTATCAAAAAATGGGCTAGCTGGGCTCACGCTGGGCTTCACCAGTGTCATAAATTGTGATTTCTTTTCCTTAGTGGCGACAAAATTTACCATCTGGCAATTTTTTGACGACAACATTTTTGGTAGTTAAAAACTGTATATACAGTCTTGGGTTTTGAGTGGAGAAATTCAAAGGCACCATGACAGGAAGCCACAGACTTGGATATAAAATGTACTGGAATCTATTGTTACATAAAAACATCATTTGTTCATCTTGACCAACCACTCTGATATTGCATTGTTATATCATAATCCACTTATGCCTGGCCTTATTATGGAATATAACCCAAATAGTGATGCTGCCTGACACTACCTATAAAGGTGTGAATGGGAATGACTACACTCAACCAAACAATGGCAATATTATTTTTAATATACCAGAGAAATATAGTTTTGCTGAAACTTCATAGAGAACTGATTACCTTTGATGCACTGATCGTTCTGTATATATACTAAGCAAATGAAAAATAATTCTGTCTCGGTGTTCTGCAATTATTTGATGTTGCCACAGCAACAACAAATGGGCATTTGTTTTGACCTTCAAAGAGGGCCATTAGAGGCACCTTCAATAACACATGCACCTTTACAAAAGCAAGCCAATGACATTTGATCAAAGGAAGTCAGGAACAAATTTAAATAAAAGTATTGTTTCATTTTTCATAGTGATTGGAAAATATTTATTGTGTTGTTAAGGTTTCCTGTTTGCAACAGAATGTTCATGCTCACGATCGCTACCAATGGTAGCATAAAATCCAAATTATATGTCCAATATTTTGAAACATATCTAGCCGCCAAGTTAAAAGGTGGGACATCTTGCAAGAATGTTTGTTAAACTTTTTTATTTGTTTGCACATTTTCATTTCCCTGTGAAGAGCCTCAACTCCTTGGTAGCCTCGGCGTGATGGAAGTTGTCTCTAGCTGACCAAAATCTAGGCCAATTTAAGTACATGTATATTTAGCTTATAAACAACTATACAGCCATGTGCTGCTAGAATAATGAATATGAGATTGAATTGTTTCATGATATATGTTTGTTGACAATTGGGATATAGATCAAACAAGGGCCACAGATTTTTTTTATTTACATGTTAGATGTGTTTTCTAATGGGATTTGACTGATACATGAATTTTCTAATATATGATCTAATATTCAAGTTTGTGGCTTTTTCATATACATGTACATTATTTTATACATTGTGGAGTGTACTACAAAAATGTAAGTTGTTTGGTTTGTTTGTTTTGGTTTTTTTCCAGGTGTAAATTCTAGTCACTGACAACAGGTCACCTCTTAAAAATTTCACTTGTATGTGAAATTTCAATTTATTTTGAGGCCACACACACACCTTAATTTTATAAACATCCAATTTTGTAGACAGTATTACCTTGGTCCCGAGGATGTTGAGACAAGCGGATAGTACTGTATTATGAAAATGGCGACACTTTTTTAAAAATTGGTGACAAAATATTGAGGTTGGCAAGTTTTTGGGCGACAACTTTTTTAAAGTCATCATCAGCCCTGGTGTAGGAAAGGTCAGAGGAAACTTGAACTAACCATCTCTGACATGCATCTTTAGCAATCTAACAATACCAGTAAAGATTTATACAGCTTTGTTTTGAAATACAATACTTATAGTGTGGTCAGTGTTTTTGGACCCCACTATGTGCAGCTTATTGCAGGAGTGGTATATGAGGAAATTCCCAGCCCATATGTTACCTGGAAAGGATCTAGTAGATCACCTTTGATAGAAAGTATCTTGGCATAAGGCCTTTCAGTATTGGACAGATGATGCTCATGTGCAGTCAAAATATCAGTGAAGATACAGAAAAGCAGATAAACCTTAAAACAGCTGCTTTTATGACATCTGTGGTCAACAGCATTGGGGAACAAACCTATTACTCACCCAGATTTTTCTGCCACCCACCTTCATCTGGCCATTTCAGAAGGTGTCATCCAGGTGAGCAATTTGTGGCTCACTTAGGGCTCTTGTTTGGTGGTTACTATGATGTCTGCGTATTCTGCATAGGGAGAGTGAGATCAGCATTCTTTGCTGATTTTGTACTTGTTTTGCTTGGATTTATTGTACTAAAAGCGAAAGGAAAAACAGTTTTTTCTGACATTTTGTTCAGGGATTTTAGAATTATTTTAAATTGTGAGGTTACAGCAGTAGGTGGGGGTGGAGGATGGAAAGAGTCTGTAGCTTCTCATTTTCTGACATTTTGGGACAAATCGGCGAGTTGTTTTTTTTTCTTTTTACTTCTAAAGGTTCAGAACAAACAGTCCTAATATGTGCGGTAATTAAGGTGTAATCCAGTTATCCCTTGCAGTTTGAGCTACGTTGTCATCATGTCTGTCCACCTGCAAGTGTATCCTTTTTTCATTCTGCAACACCGTCTCTTAACTTCATGATACACTTTTAGTTCAGTGAAGCATGATATAAATTCTTTACAAAACCTTTTAGGTAACTGTATATGTCCTTAATCTAGCCATTCATCTTAAGTTTTATATTTCCTATTGTATTACATACATGTAATTATATGTACATGTATAGATTGATCGATAGTTATCTTGTTAACTAGCTGGATAGGTAGGTATGTAGATGGACAGATGGATTATGAGATAGCTGACTAAACAGATACAGAACTAAAAGGTAGTTAAGCAGATAATCATCTGCAGATGTCAGAGTGGTTTTCTTATCAATTAACATTGTTTGGCACTTGTAGTAAAAGTAAATTTACATAATATATCAGTTATTTAGTCAAATTATGAGTCCTCTGTCCTTTTTTTTTTCAGTGGCAATGTGGTGATAGAGACCAAGTTTTATGATGGAGATCTACTAGTCAGCACATCCAAAGTACGAATTTTCTATGTTTGATGAAGTCACCATATGGACAGTTTCAGTCTTAATTAACACATCTTTTAACCATCCTAGATATATATGTGGTGATGCAGTGAAATAGACCTTCATTCTTTCTTGTGCATTCCTTTATCATCTTCATGGATCCCTGATGTCAACACATAATTGTTACTCATCTTGAATGCTGTACATAATTTGATAATGTATACAATTTAACAGGTAGTGGTTACTGAAGAAATGCAGGAAATATTTTGGCAGAAAAGAGTGAATTTGGATTGCATAGTAGTAAAAAAATACTAAATTTATTATTTGCTTTTTTTTTCTTATAAGGATTATTAATTGTACTTCCAATAACTTTTGTTTTCTTTTAGATTATTATTATATTTGCACTTTTTACTGACTTGTTTTTAATATGAATTATCAGCAAACTAAATTACTGTTTTATATCTGTTTTATTTAATTTAGAAGTTGTATACAGTGTGAAATCATTAACCATTAATCACTGTTAGTATTACACCCGTTTTTCATAATGATTACTACATTCTATTTAGACCGAATTGTTAAACAGTAGCAAATCAAATTAAACATGTACAGCAAGTTTAACAAATGAGGAATATATTTAGTCAGTTTTTTGGCAGCAAATTCTTTTAACATAAAGAATATTATGAGTGTCAAGGGGTTATTTGTTTGGGGATTTTTAGCCACCTGACTATCACAAGTAGGTAATTACTTGGCCCTTGCTGTATTACTATGACCTTCAGATGGGCCTTTGTTGTACATTCTTTTTTCTTGTTTGTAACACGTGATCCAGTAAATAACCAAAATCTGAATGAATTGAGATGCAACAATGTCCATGTGATGCAATACTGTAATTGTTAAAAATTTTGTGGATCTTGCACCGGTTATTCTGTCATTATTGTTATGTCCGTTATTCTGTCCTTCTTGTCATGCCTTCAATTTTGTCCTTATTGTCATGCTTGTTATTCTGTTCTTGTTGTCATTTTTTATTCTGTCCTTAATGTCATGTCCATTATTTTTCCCTTATTGTCATGCCTGTTATTCAGTTCTTATTGTCAGTTTTTATTCTATCCTTAGTGTCATGCCTGTTATTTTGTCCTTATTGTCATGATTGTTATTATTCTTTTTTTATATGTTCATTTGCACCTTGAGTTTTAGGGAGAAAAAATTAATTATTGTTGATGAGTGTAACGTTCATCAAATTAGTGTATCATATTGTCATTTTGCCCACGTCTCATGAGTTAATATAATTTAGAATATCTAAATGTAGTTTTAACACAATCCAAAGTTTTCATTTCCCTTTGGTTAACAAACATGGGATGATTGAATGTGTATTATCATTGGCAGGGGTTTGATGCTTTTTTTACTTCAAATGCTTTGAATATAATCATGGAAAAATACAAAGATTCTTTTTATAATTTAAACATAATCTAACAGGAATCAAGTTGATATGGTGACGTAGCATACAAGTCAGTGTGAAATGCGGCAAATGCCATGATCTCCCATCACATGATGTACTGGAAGATCAGGGTCTATGTTGTTTGTTTTGCTTAGATCCTAACAAATTGGAAAGACCCATGTCTTCTGGCATACTATGGCAGAACTGGGTTAGTGCAGTTTACTGTTGGATTCCACTTGTATGTGAGTATATGCAGTAAAAATGTTATGGTATGGGGGTTCTCAGTTTAAATGGAATATGTCTCAAATACAAGATCTCAGTTCATATTAATGTAAACAAAAATTTACATTACAAAATTGAGACTGTGTTTAGTATGCAGGTAATCTTGCAAAGAAATATCCGCCATATGTAAAATTTCATGAGAGTTTGAAGCTAATGGGCAGCTTGAATTCAGTACATGTAATCCGTGATTTTGACCGTTTTCTGATTTGTCCAAATTTCATCATGATAAAGTACTCAAGATAAGTCTCCATTGTTTTTTTTTAATGTGAAATACAGCTGCATTTTCTTATCAGTTACCATACATACTTGCTTATAAGTTGAGTCAAACTGCAAACAACTTAGACTCTAATCTGTCATAACATAATGTGCCAGCAAATCAGGGTCTTTATTGTTTGTTCTACTGATTATTCCTTACAAGTGACATAGACCCAGATCTGCTGACACATTATTTGTTAGCAGATCTGAGTTTCTGCATTGGAAGCAACTTATAAGCAAGTATATACAGTAAGTGTTTGTAGCCCATAGTATTTAGGACAACAAACTGATCACTATTTTGATTCCCATCTTTCTCTGTATTATGTAATATGGAAATTGGATGGATACATTTTTATATTTTATACACTTCTCGATATGTGTGTGTACCCGTGATGCAAATATTATCCAATTGTTGTTTGTATTTATTAAAAAGTTTCAATTTTTTGGACAATATATGTTAATCTTTATTTAAGTAAGGCTTCTATTAGAAAATAAGTTTTGTCATTGGGCTGGCCTTGGTGGAAGTTCGAAATAGGAATCACTTGTGCATCTATGCCCATATCCATCCATATGCAATCTATTCATCTATGCACACTAGATTAATTGTGTCAGTCCATACATCTATCCATACCCTTGATTAATCACACTGCAGAATTGTTTTTGTTTTTCAGTGATGCAGCCAGCTTTTAAAATACATTTGGCCTCAGTCAAATTACTTGATATATGAGTACAGTGTACCAAACAGATTTACTCAAATCACTTGATATATGGGTACAGTGTACCAAACAGATTTACCAAGAAGCTCATGGGCAGGCTAAACATACATGTGATGACCAGCTTATTGTTAGGTTTTGAGCTCTTAGCATGGAGATCATTTTCAAATATTGTTTACCCATACTTTGAATTACATTATTAGAGATGTCCTGTTGAACAAGCTGGTACTCCATCAAGAATACAACCTCTGAGTTTATATTTTTATTATGCCCACACTGCTTTTTCAAGATGAGATCATGCTGATCTGGTTCTCTCGATCTTTATGTCTGTCTCTCCAGACAAGTTTGTTAGCAAGATTGCACAAAAACCAATCTACAAAGAAAATTTAATCTGACTAGCATGTTGCTTAGTCATTCAGTGTTGGATATCAACCCAGATAGAAAAACTTGCTGCCCTCCTTCACAATGTCGCATAGCTCTGTTCTACAGATTTTCCTGGGAGAACTCTTGTCCAGTTTTCAAAATTAGCATTGTTGTAGGGTATACTTTTAATTGTTTTACAAAAAAAAATAGAAGAACCTTTCAATGACCTCATCTCAAAACAGGTTAAGACCATGGGACTAAATTTGACAAACTTATCCAGGACTTTTAAGCTGGTGCATTTGATGCCAATCCACTACCAGATATGGCTACCATTACTAAACATATAATAGCTTTAAATGACTTTTTGCTTTTAAAAAAAAAACAAACAAAAATCAAAAATAGTTTGTGCTTGAAGGGTTTCAGATTTGTATCAATGATGTCAATCTGCCTTCAAGTATGGCCACTATTACTGAAAGGGACAAACCTTTAAAGAACTTCAAATTTCAAGAAGGCATCCTGCATGAAGGCTTTCATTTTTGTATACTTGATGCAGATCCTTCATCAGATATAACCACCATTACTGAAAATAGAAAATCTTTAAACACTTCCTTTTATTTTAAAGTTTTGATGCAGATCTGCCATGAAATACAGCTTGCATTAATAAAAATAGGAAAATCTTTAAGCTCTCAGGCATGAAGGACTTTCAGACTTGTACATGTGGTTCATATCCACCATAAAAAATGGTTTCCATTACTGAAAATTGAAAAACCTTTTAGCAGCTTAAAAAGAAAAACAACATAATTTTACCAAATTTGACAGTATGCCTTCTGACATGAAGTTATTTTCAATTCATGCAAACAATGCCAATCCACTATTCAATGTGATCACTTTACTAAAGATAGAAAAACTTAAATAGCTTTATCTCAGTAAACTATTCAACAGAAATTGACCAACATTGATGGAAAACATTCTGACATAGAGGTCTTTCAATATTGAACAGAATGATGCTGCTGATATGTCATCAAATATGGGTCATGATTAAAACAGTAAGAAAAAAAATGAAGCTATCATATATACAGTTCAGCAGCATTGGAAATTTCTACAAAAAGCATCCTGCTAAGCCAGATTTCTTTTCCACCTATTCTTGCATTGGGCTATTAGACAAATGTAAAACAGGTGAGCAGTCCTGAGGCTTCTTGTTGAACATTTTTGAGCTCTTTCTTAAAAAAAATAAAACCTTCTTGGAACAATTTAGCAAAAGCTACTTGAGGTAGAAAAATGAAATTTTAAAGGCATATTTGTATTTATATATGTAAATGATCTGATTAAATGTTCAGGCTATTTACAGAAATGTTTCAATTATTTTTAGATTTTTAAACCTTTTTGACTATTTGTTTGGGACACTAATTATTGAAGCACAGTTGATCAAAACTGAGATGAGCATACAATTTTGTAGGCATATTTTATCAGTATGTATATAATTATATTACTTTTTAAGCCATTACAACAATTTTGTACACATCTTGGAAATTTTGGATTTGAGGTAGAGAAATGAATTTGGTATGCATATACTGCATGAATCATTATGAATCTAAGAAAGTTCATTCTACAACATGCTCAACTACACCACTCCCTTGATAACTCACACACAACGGGGTCCACAAACATAAGTGAGGGCGCGAGTTACCGAGGGACCTCCAAAAATTGAAAAAAATCACTTGGACTTCGAGAAAACAGCTTGGGGGGGTCGGGGTTAGGGGACTTCGCTGTTTAATGACTGAATCCTCATTTTACATTCACGTCGATAATTTTAATAAAGCGCTTTTTCTAATGAAGTTGTTCGTTATTCTGTTTAAATAACATTTATTTTCAAAATGTCCAACATGTGAAAGATCGTTCTAACTGGTTTCAACAACCATTACGTGTACACGAAAACATCTGTGTATTATGTCACTGCTTATTGTTTTCTTAATCAGTCTGGTAACCGGAGTGTTTTGTTATTGTATCCTGCCAAATCGGGAGTCAGAAGAGCGGGAACCTGACTAACAGTTGATACACAACCAAACACGATTCCTTTTGTTAAAAAACAAGCGAAATTTGTTTTGTGAGACAATCGTCTACGTCGAATCTCAATTTTTGTGCTGTTCAGTTAGTACAGTACTGATATCGTGATTTCATTGGGAGTAATAAGGAAACTTTTTATCATTCTTGAGGATATCTTTAAGTGCCAGTTCAAGAATTCTATGAAACTCGCTTGCCCACAATGATCCGTATCTGTGAAACCAGGCTGTTTATTTTACGAAATATTCTTTTCGCTTGGTTGCCGTGCTATCTTTGATCACAGTTACCAGTGGGTCAGTTAATTTAAGGTTGTTTATGTTACATACACAATAACATTTATAACAGTGTTCGATTGATCAAATGAAGTGAGTTCACCCAACATACGACCGGGGCAGCTAGATTTTAAGTTTGTAGGATTTTGGTACCTTTTAACTTTTCTTTTATTTCACCTCCATTATTTGATTCAAAAGACATAATTAACATAATAATACAAAGGAGGCCAGCTATTAATTCAGAGCAACAATGCAACAAATACTTCCGCAAGTCAGTTATCAAAACACGGTCGGCACCAAATTAGGTTCTCTGAGAAACGCTCACGGACATAGCTGTTACAGTAGATTGACACATTTTACGTTTAATTACAAGAGGACAAATTGCATTTATGATGATTACACTTAAAAGGAACTAGAAGATAGAACTAGAACACAAATTTCAATTGATAAAATTTTTTCATTTAATTTGTATTTATTTATTAAAGTACTGCCTCCACTCGGCATAAATGACATTTTCAGTGATCGAAATTTCCTTACATATTGTTAATTGCAGTGTACTAGGAATGTCACTTGGAAAGAAAATGTAAAAAAAAATTGTATGACTTATTTTAAATTTGTTACTTCATAATGTTGATTAAAATTTCCAGGTCCTATCTACCGTTTTCGACGATAAAACGAGCAATACATCAGAGTTTTCGTAACTAATTTTGATCATGATTTCCTTCAAGTTCATGAAATAGGGATCTATTTTGGGGGTATTTTCTGGTTTTAAAAAATGGGATCCACGCCTGACCCCACATTATAAGCGGGTTCACGAGTTATCAGGGCGCGAGTTATCGAGGGAGTGGTGTACATTTTTACCATTTGGAAGTCAGGGTCGTAGAAAATTTAGAATTAACATATTTTTAAAAGATGAATCATTATGAAACTTAGAAGCTTCATTCAGTGAGACACTCATTTACCCTATTTGACCTTGGAGAAATTGTGTAATTGGTTGGGCTTAATACTTTTTAACTGGTCTTCATGAAGTAGAGAAGACTTACAGTACAGTCTACAGTGTTGAAGTCTGCACATATATGTACATCCTCAGTGCATCTCAACCATTCTTACTAGGCAACAGTTGGGAGTGGATTTCACTGGACCTATACTTACTGTGGAGTGCACTAAGGGGCCTAACTCAGTACATACATGTACTTTATTTGTATATAGTTTTGTCTTTTTTTTTGTATCTAGCTCATTACCACTTGTTTTTGTATCCTGTATACATACTGTTGTACCTCAGATCATGCATCTTAACAAGTGCTACACCTTCAGCACAAAAGTAGGTTATTGTGACCCATATTTTATATTTCACTGACTTATTTTTTTTTGTACTTGGTTACCACCACACCCCTTTTAAAAAAAAATTGCTGTGGCCTACATTTTATAGTTCATTGCGTTTAAATTTTTTCATTTAGTTCATAACCACATAGTTGCTTTTTGCATGCAATGTTCATACTGTCCCAGATAGTATCGTGAGAATTGATGAGGGGAAGCACTTTAATAAGTACTGTAGCTATATTGAAAACGTAGAACAATATGTCCCATATTTTACACTTCACTGATTTTAGTTACATTGTGTTTAAATGTAATTTCTTGGGCACTGTTCATTTTAAACTCACAAAACTTGATTAAGGAGGCATTTCTCTTGGTAGAATACCCTTGCAACAAGTTAAAGTGACTGTGACCTATATTTAACCTTTTATTGGCTTGAGTTGTTTTTTGACATTTAGTTCTTGATGACATGGGTTTTATGCATGCTGTATACATACTAACCCAGCTAGACTCCTCAAACTTGGGGAGGAATGCATCACAATAAGTGATAAACATTCAATATTAAGGACATTATACTGTATATTGTGTTTGGTTACTCTCACCAGGTTAAATGTGTATTGTCCATTTGAACAAGTTGGCATTAGAACAGTTGACTACATGCATTTCATGTGAGGCCTTATTTATAGTAATAACTAATCATGCATGAATTATTGTACAAGTGGTTATTTTGATCATCACTCCAAGGTTACTTGAAGCCTGTGACTTTTTCCAGGTGAAATCTGGTTTCTATGCATCAAGAATGTTCACAGCTTCTACAGCAGATTTTTGTGTGGTGATTTTAAAAGAAATATGCTTTCTGGTTTTTATCGACTGGTACTTAGTACATAGATCTGCTTTGATGCTTTGGAAAAGAATGTTCTTCTGTACAGTGCTGTATCTGTTGTACCTTGTCCAAAACACACCATTTATGGACATGGTCACTTTAATCAGAATTTATTAATTACCTGTTAATTAATGTTTACAGTGGCAGCTGGAGACTACTAAAAGCTTCATAGGAGTGAGCTGTGTATTAGTGATTACTTACTAATTGACAACTTGTAGAAAATTGTCTGAGCTCATCTATATGCTTTACTTTTTCACGAGGTTACTTATGCACAACTGAAAAAAAGGAGCTGATAAATTTGCTGTCAGAGATTCTTTAAGTTGGTTACTGTTTCCACCATTGGATAACGCATGAAATTTCAGCTTTTTTATTTTTCTTTCAAAAGAGAAACAAATCATCAGATAATTAGCAGTTCTATTAATAGAGTTTGACTTTTGAATTCTATATCATTTGGAATTAACTGATCAGTTGGACATAAATGGCTGTTCAGGTAGAATTATTTTCCACAGGTTCATTTTCTTGTCAGCCATGAAGTTCTGAACTGTCATTACTACATAAATGATCAGTTTATTTATTTGTATGTGGTAGTCTTAACTTGGGTCTGGACATCTCCCCTACAGTAAAAATAGAATCTCATTTATTCATACTTTTATTTATTGGTTTACCAGAGCTAGGTATATATCCCATGAATGTACAGATTTGGTTCAGCTCAGACGGTTCAACATTTTTCATGTTCTTCAAAAGTTTAGCTAAATGAATTAGTTGTACTCTATCAACAATAATACTTGTTTGTTTTAATGATATCAAAGTCAACATTTAAGTAAATGTAAATTTTTGTTGGTGTTTTAGCTCTACCAATCAATAACAAGATTTTAATGATGGTTGCCATGCAAAAATATTATGGGATGGCCTGTTGTCCATGATACATCATCTGTAGGTCATAACGTCCATCCATCCACTAGCTCAAGTATTTTATTGCTACTTCTTCTGAACTACTTAGAGGGCTGCAGTGAAACTTGACACAAAGAGTCATCCCAAGGTCTACTTGGTCCTAATAGAAAATCATGTTGCTAAGGCATCCATTATGGCCACCATAGCAGTTATCTTGAAAATCTTGCTATCGCTACTCATCCTGAATGGAAGGTCATGTCAACATGGAGTTTTCATTTAAGATATCTAGTTGGTCCTAAATGAAAATTGTGTTAATTTGATGTCCAATATAGCGTCCAAAGCAGCCATCTTCAAAACCTTGTTTGCACTTATCCTCATGAACAGAAAGGCATATTGGCATGGGGTTTTCACCAGACAACTCCTTATGATGTCTGGTTGGTCCTAAATGGAAATGAATCTGCTTGGACATCCGATATGATGGCCACTATGGCCAGCTTGAAAATCTTATTACTAATCCTTAATGTATGGTCATATCAACTTGGGAGTTTTCACTTAAAAACTAGCTGTGATGTCTAGCTGATCTAGATAAAAGTAGTGCCAGTTAGATGTCAATATGGCTGCCAAAAAGCCATCTTGAAAATTTTATTACTGCTTCTTCTCCTGAACCAAGTTATATCTGAATGGGATTTTTACCAGAACACTTCTTATTATGTCACAGTTGTCCTAAATGGTGCCACCCAGACATACTATATGGCATCAAAGAGGCCATCTTGAAAATCTTGTCACCTTCCAGCTGAATGGATGGTCATATCAAAATGGGGTTTTTGCTAAAAGACTTCCTATGATGTCTATTTGGACTTACATGAAAATAGTGCCAGTCTGACATCAGTATGGCCAGCACAGCAGCCAGCATGAAAATCTTGCAATCACTACTCTACTTTAACAGAAAGTCAAATCAGCATAAGGTTTTCATCAGAAGACTTCTTGTAGTGTCTAGTTGGTCTTGAAAAAAAATTGTGCTATCTGATATCCAACAAAGCCATATCAATACTCCTCTAAGATAGAAAGATATATTGACACTGGGTTTATGCCAGAAGACATCTTACATTGTCTAGTTGGTACTAAATCAATATGATGCCAATCTCAAAACCAGTATTGCCACCATGGCAGCCATGTTGAAAATCTCATTATTGCTGCACCTCCTAATTATGATATCTAGTTGGTCCTGAATGAAAACGGTGTTGATCTGACCTACTCTGAAATGGAAGGTCATATTGAAATTAGGTTTTCATGAGAAGACTTCTTATGGTGTCTGCCTGTAGTAGGTCCTGTATGAAAGTGGTACCAATCTGACATCCACTATGTCCACTCTGATGGTCATCTTGAAGATCTTGTTATCACTACTTCTCCAGAACTAACTATCATATGAACATGGGATTTTTACCAAAAGACATTGTATAACATCTGATTGAGCCTGAATTAAAATAGTGCCCCACAATGAACATATTAAAAATTTAGTCACTAATTCATCCCGGTCATATTGGCATGGAGTTTTCACCAAAAGTCTTCTTGTCCTAAATGAAAATGGTGCTGATCTTACATCCAGTATAGCTGCCACAGCTGAAAATATTTTCACACAAGAGTATCAGAGATGATTTCAACATTCAGCAATTAAAAATAATAAAATATACATTTATTTTTGAATTCATGAATTTCTTTTCAGACAGTAGAGCATCAGTCCCTTTAGAGACTCTGGTTTCTTTCATATTTCTTTTACGTAATTTATTCTTTTTACATCCCATTTGGGACATAAGACTGCAGCAAGTCTCTGGCATTGATCTAAGTCATTTGCCATATTGGAAAACCAACTAGTGTCCTTTGTCTGGCCTGAATGTTTACTGGTGCCTGGTGCAGTTTCCATAATGGACAAGTTTTATGTGACCTTGTTGTTAGCTATTCATTCAATGATCATCCTTTGACCGGGCTTGGGATGTGCAGGAACCTGCAAATGAAAGCTACAGGTCGAGTTTTGACCTTTTTTTGTGTTAAATATATCCTCATTTCAGTAGTTTCTTTGTTAATTCACCCTTTAAATTAAAATCTTTACTTTCTTAACATCTTTTATGATATCAGCATAGGAAAAATGTTTGTCAAGCTTGTTATGGCATGAGCTCAACATAATCATTCTAGTATATATGTGCATGTTTGTGTCTGCATATCCATCAAAGTAATCTGTCTTAAAGCAATTTACCTTCTCTTGTGTATGATTTTTCAAATAATAGGCTGACTTCATAAAAGGGGCGACTCTTGTTTATGATTAGTTTCTTGTTTATTCTTTCAAATAAACAACCCTTCATCAAAGAGAATTTTATGTGTAAAAAAAAAATAGAAATGTCTACTCAATTTATGTGCTCACTGTTTAGAACTCGTTCACTTTATGTGCTCATGCTCAATAAAAAGAGTAATTTATGTGATTGTTTGTTTGTTGATTTTTTTTTTGCTTTTGTACTTTCTTGATGCAAGGCAAGTGTTTTAACTATACCCTAGTTGAGCTGGTAAGGAACAAAAAGTACTTTTACCAATTTCCCAAATAAAAACACTAAATTAAAGAGAAAATAAATACCTATTATCAAAAAGGTTTTTTCTTAATTCCTTGCAGGAAGTCTTGGCCAAGAGATGTACAGTGATGGACATTTCTGTGACATCACAAAACTGTTGTTTTATAAATACTTTGCCGAATCATAAGACATTAGGAAAACATCCACTATCTCGTAAATCCAGAGCTCTCGAACTAAGAAAGATATTCACTGCATCTTTTGCTGGTTTTAGCAACAAAAAATGCTAAAATGTTATCTGCTTACTAGATAGAAAGCAGACGACAGTGACCACCAGTGGATGGAGGGACTGGTACTTAATCTCATCATTCATCAATCACTACTTCCACTCAGGCCTGGTCACTACACTCTCACAAAAGGCCATGCATATACTTTGCCCACCTTGCCATGTCACCAGTTTGATTAATTCTAAAATGGTTTTTTTTTTCTCACCTCAAAGAAGTATGCTCAATTTGTTTTCTTGCTAAATGTTACTCTGTCATCATCGAGAAATATTTTTCACTTCAATCGTCAGACTTCACTATATGAAGAGCTAATGAGCTCCATCATAATTGTCTGCCATATTGTCTCAAGTACTCACACTTTATCTAAATTACTCAACCTTTTTGTAAGTTTCATCTATTAAATAATCACTTATTCTTAGACTAAGATCATTTTTGTAATTTTCTTATCATTTAATTCAAAGTAAATTCAGCACGATACTTGACCAATTTCACTTGTGTATGATATAGTTTTGGTTTACTACTTAAAAGTTTCAACAACAATGGGCAGTATTAAATTTGGGTTCTGTCAGAGGACCAAGATGGCTAAAGGTAATCACCTCTCATAATAACATCTTAACACTAGGGATGTGTATTCCTCATGTTAAGATGCTATTAACAGAAGATTATAATGATACAGATTTCTAGAATAGATGTTGGACATGTACAATCCAGTGTCAACTTAGTTGCAGTCAGGCCAGGGCTGTGTGGGTTGAATAGTTATTTGTTTTCGGTTTAACATTATTTTTTAGTGCATGATATGCTATATACAGCAGTCAGCATAATTGGTGGAGGAAGAACCTGGAAAAATCCTGGTAAGAACCACTGGGAAGTTCTGGCATGCTTTCTCACATACCCACTCTGTCCGAGCCCAAAACTCAAACCCATGTGGACAGAGGTGAGATAGCAGTGATCGGTAAAGGCATGCATTTTAGACCACTCAGCCATCCAGAGCCCTGCATATTTATTTGAAGGACACATCTATTTTCATTCACACCACATTGACTCAAAGAATACTGTAGCTCAGGTCAGTCAAGTGATAAACATCTTGTTAATTTGAACCCGAGTTAAAACAAGTGCATCGTATGCCATCAGGGTTGTCAAATCTGAGAAATCATACACAGATCTTTATGAAATACACTATGTCAACATGAAGGCAAAGCTGGGTTAGTGGACTAATAAACATATGGTAATAAGGACTATTGCTGTTATTTACTGTAAACAGTAGTAAGCATAATAATTCTGAAACTATAAACTATAATAATAAAGAATTACTAGATATATATGTAGCTAGTATAGTCAAAAATATGCATTATAGTTTCTACAGAGAATTTGTGCTCAGGTTAATAGTCCAAAGTATGCAGCAGCGATTGCATGCAAGTATGTTGCAATGGCTCTGATGACACCCTCTCTCTCTCCTTCTCTCTCGGGTGGCAATAATGCTTCAAAGTAAATTGTTCAACTCTGCAAACCCTTTGCAGAAAAGTGGTTTTCTGCTTGGTGCAGTAGTTTCTCAGTGCTAGGAGAATGCATCGAGCAAGCATTACAGATCCCTGTATTGCACTCATTCCTGCAAGCGATTTCGTCTTCTCATTCATCTCACCAATAGACTTTTTGAGTAAGCACTCTTGCAACATTGCCTTCATGATTGTGATGTTCAATATCTTGTCTAACCTAGAAACCATCAGAAACTGCCATATGACATCTCCAGACAGCAGTTTTACTATGTCTACAGTACTCATAAGGATAAAAAAAAATTTCATCTTGTAGATTTTCCATTTATACCTTGTATTTCCAATTCAAAACTAATCACATCTGCACAAAATTCATTCCTTTTATACACAATCCAAAATTTTGATATTTTACCGTGATTAAAACAGATACCCAGTTAAAAGAAATCATTTTCATTACCTCAGTCAGTGTAAGTTACTACAGTGACTTAAAACTAAAGTGAAGCCAATATTTGTTTTGAATGGTGTTGCAGAAAATCAGTGACATGAATCCAATGTAATATGTTTTACCATAAGACAGAAACCAGTCAGATAAAACCAACACTTGTTTGTAATTACCTCGGAGTCAATATTTTATAGTGATCTTTACTGAAAGCTACTTGTTTTGAATGGTCTTGCAGAAAATCAGTCACAAGAAACCAATATAATAATAGTTTTGTATTTGGGATCCAATGACTGATGGTACTAAAAGTTCTTATGACAAAATGTCCAGATGACCAGATGGCTATGACCATACTTGCTATGATTAAATACACCATGACCATTAGTCCCTTCACCCAAAGCTGAATGCACATAGAGTTAGCAAGAACAGAGGCATAAACCATTATTATTCTCAATTCAATGACTGAATGTGCAGAAATTGTGAAATTGTTATAAATCACATTAACTGATAGCCTCTACATCAGAATGTGAATAGGGGTTCAGTATCATGAATATCATAAGGTTGCTACCATTTAATTTTTCAGGTGTCGGTCAAAATTACAGTAAAATATATGGTTTTGTCTGGCAAGTGGATTTCAAGTTGGGCAAGTGATTACTTTATGGCCACTTGAACTGGAAATGTGTAAGATAAAAATTCTTTGGCACTTCTTTTGAATTGTTATGAGGAATATTAAATGCATGTGCCATATACATTATTTTCCTGTATCACCTTCCATTACTTGAATACAACACAGGTGTACTGTTTTATCACCTGTGTAAAACTAGCGTTTCCATGATTTAATGGTTACACTGAATAATGGATTCAAAATATGCATAAAATCTATATTCAGTTATATATAAAAATTTAATCAAAAGTAATGGAAATTATTAACTTTCTCATACACTGCAGATTATGCAACACACTTAAATTTATAAGAATATAAAACAAGTGTCCTGATTGATTCATTACTTTTTATTTTTTGAAGTTACAATATAAAATGTTTAATGCATCTACCTTATCCAACTGAAAAAGTTGAATAAATGTTTCAGTTGGAAAAAGGACACAATGACAGTGTTTCTTCAGTGAAAATAAAATAACAGCTTCTACATCAATCACTGGATATTTATTCTTACAAAATATCATTTTTTAAACATTTGTTTCACGTTTCTGGTCCAAGACAAGAAGAACAGTACTCCCCCACAAAGAGATTTTATATTCCAAGTCAAGGAAAAACAAGGAAATTTCTTCAAATCTGAAACCTCTCCAGACATATTTCAACATTCCAGAAAATTAGGACCATTATATACATAATGCAGAAATCACAAGTATCTTATCACACAGTCATTCAAAAATGTATAAATATTTATATTTCTTCACTGTCTTCCTCAGGTTTAGTTTATGAAGAGCTGCCTGCACTGTCTTTTGCTTGGACCTGAAAAAAGTATAATAAAGTCATTAGTTTCAAATAAAATTCTACAAGAAAAAATAGAGTGGAAAATCTCAGCTTGAAGTATTGGTACTAATAATGCACCTTTCACAGAATGTTTTTAAGGAACTGTATACATTTTCTCTTCGTGATATACCGATGAATTAAAAATAGATAACACATACTTTGTAATCTTTATATTATGATACTAAGAAAAAGCTGTATACAACTCCAATTCTATGTGTTCATGTTTTAATGCATTTTCAAGTCCAGATTGAGATAAAATATTGAAGCTGTATTAATGTAAGTACCATATGTGCATGCATTGTAGTCGATTCCAACTGCAAACAGCATAGACTCTGATCTGCCATCGCATATTGTGCCAGCAGATCAGGGTCTATGTTGATTAATTTTTTTTTTTAATTGCTCCAAACAAACTGCACTGATCAAGATCTGTTGGCACATTATGTGATGACTTGGATCTGTACAGATTGCAGTTTACCCTAATAAACCACATTTTTCTAGAAAAATATGTTCGTTCAAGAATACTAACTTGATCATAATACCTTAAAGAACTACTTCTACCTCACAAATCAGCCCTCCCAGGTTAAAAACTTTAGCTAAAAGGCTAAAAGTTATCTGCCCACCTAAGTAGTGGTTGGGCAGAGTGATCTCCCCTGGTACAGGGGATTGATGCCAAATCCCAAGAATATCTCAGTTACTACTGGTGCGGAAGGCATGCTCTCTATATCGTTGTAACTTCAGGGAGGCTGGGAGGATGTATGTGTAATATGATTGGTAAGTATTCTCAATGAAACCTTTTACTAGAAAAAAGTGTTCTTTAAATATGTTTCCTAATCAAAATACCTTAGAAGAATAGATAAGAGGTGGAGGGTGATACATCCCCTTACTCTGGAGATGCTGTCTCTAGTTGCCTAAGGTATGTGAGACAGCTTCTAGATAACCCGACTGGAGAAGATTCCATCTGTTGGGAGCAGCTTCGAAGAAGGGAAAAGTCGTGAAGCCACGTCTCATGAAGCTGTTGAACAACCTGGAGAGATGACCTATTGCGCCAAGGCTAATGGTTCTACCAGATCGAGCTGAGCCCTTTAAGATGAAAGATCTCTTAGATAAAAACTGGAGAATGTCAACTCTGATCTCCATCCCACATCCTGGATAATGTCAGAGAACAGTTCGGTCAAATGCTATGTTTGTGGTAACTGTTCTATCTTGTGAGCCAAAATGTGTATTCCTCAATATGCACAGCAAATAACCCACTTCTTCCAGGCTGAAAGGTCTGTGCTGATATATTTTCCTCTTCCTGTTCATGAAGTAAAAATAAGTGTGATCTCCCTCGACACAACAGCTCTGTCATTTTAAGATACCACTTCAAGGTTGATACTGGATCTTGTAGGTGGTCTTGAGCTTAAGTGTCCAGAGCAGAGAGTGATTTCATTTAAAAATCTAGTACCCATGGATGGGACCCTGTTCGTGGAAATGAAACCTGGTACCGTCATGAGTGAAAATGACCCATCTTGTCAGAACTGCATGTAATATGGGTCAACTGATAAGGCATGATTCTGCCTGTCATAGCTAATGTAAATTAGGAAGCAGGTCTTGTAAGAAAGGCAAGTTAATGATGCCCTTGCAAGGTGGAGGGTCTTCATGAGCGATACTGATCCATCATGTTGTAACTGTAACTAGACGGGTCCACCAAGAAATGTATTGCTGATTTAGCCTACCAACCAACAAGGAAGCAGGACTTGTATGATAGGTGAACTAATTAAGCTCTTGAGAGCAGTTCAGTTGGTGTCTTGTTCCATCAGGTTAATCCTCATAAAAAGGTCCACTTGGGCAAGGGTCCAGTGCCTTTGCCCAGGTGAAATCCAAATGATTAGAAGATCCAAAGGTCTTAGCTTTGTGCAATATCGTCTCTTCTATGATAGCACAGAGTGCTGGTGATCATGGAAGTTTAACTGTGATGGTTGCTAACTGTTCTCATCGAACAACCTAGAAAGTTTGCTACTGTGGTATGGATGTCTCTGGTGGAATAAAATACATTGGTGTGAACAACTGAGATTATATTCCATTGGCTTCCTATACTGACCCAGTTGGTCCTGTATTCCATATTTTAGTAGAGTAATAAGAATGAAGATAAACTCAGATACTTTTGGTTCCTGTATCAAATTCAGAATCCAAGGTGTTGAATGTACCATATTGCATGTATTTTTTCGTACTCTTTAATTTTTCCAGTTACCAAAATAATAATTATTTAAATGTATCATAACTTTTCATACATATCACTTTGTATTTTTTTAAAAAATCCATTAAATTATCGGACATAAAATTTCTACTAAGAAGATTTAAGTTTGCAAAAAAGATTGAAAATACTGTATTGCCATTTTATTTTTACAAAAATTAATAATTAATTGTTGGTGAGAAAATACAATGATTGATGCATAAGCATAGGTGCCGGCAGCATAGGTCAAGGGGGGTCATGTGACCACACCACCATCACCCTGGAAATCATACTGCAAATATATATTTAAATTCCGACAAGTTTAATCATTCAAATGAAGCTGAAAATGTGTCACAAGATTCTGTTCAAAATGCTTAGTAAATATTAGTTTTAGTTTCAGACTGCTTACTATACTAACTCTCCTGGCCATGACTGACTGACCCCCACCCCTACAAAAAATCCCGACACCACCACGCCACCTCCCACAAAAAAATCCTGCAGGCACCCATGTGCATAAGCTCTCTTATTGTCATTACAATATCTACTGGTGTTTATTAACAAATGGACAAAGGACTTCACAGACCATACCTTTAAATATTATCATTAATTAGTTCTCCTTATTAAGTCCGTCACTGTAACAAAACACCACATGCATTTTAAAACGAGCTCAGAAGCCCTTTAATGTTTCCTTATCCAACAATAATTACATCTCACAGACCATTGGTCAACTAGTCTTATTGTTTCATTATAGTCATGCAAACATAAAATATAATAACCATGTCATTTTCCATCGTAAATTTGAAAGTCACGGACTCCATTAAATTGATTCATATATATATATATACATATACTATCTTAAGATTAAGTGCTTGTTCTGTTTTGACTTAAATATAATTAACATTTTATTGCAAATCTATTCTATGATATACCCCACTATTATCTTTATTGGCAAGTTCGAATAACAAGTAATGCGTATGATCACTTGTCCTTATAACATCTGCTGTATGGACAACAGCTTCAGTAGCACACTGACAGATTTTCATTTCCCTAAAGAGCCTCATTTCCCTACTGGCAGCCTCGCTGATTTGACTTCTTCTGTCGATTCTTGCCCTCAATCTGGTTTCAACTGGAATAACCAATGCGCTAAGCATGTTTAATCACCATGTAAATAACACTGCATAGTCATGTGGTTGTTGTGACAATGTACATCGTAATTAAAACAAGAATGAATTGTTGATCTAGCGGTGTTTATTGATAATGGAATATAGTAGGGTCATAATACATGCGGATTATAACAATCATCAAGTAACTGAAAATAGTCTTTTTTCTCTTTGCAAAAGCTACAAATAAAAACCACCCTGAATAAATAGTTTTGCACATTGACAAAATTTTGTTTCATCTCTCTCTCTCTCTCTCGCACACACACACATGCATGCACGCACGCATGCGCTCATGCGCATGAACTAAAACATGATTTCAAGTTCTTTATTTTTTTTTGCAATTTGATAATGAAATTATTGTTACTGTAAAAATACAAGTTGCACTTAATTTCTTGACAATGTGGATTCATATCATTGCATATAATTTACCAATAAACAATACCCATAACTAATACATGTTTAAACCATCTTAACCATTTTGCTAATATTACACAACATAACAGCTTCATATGCTCTAAATGCAGACGAGCTTGCACACTGAGACATAATCCCCCCTCTCTCATTCACTAATAACAACAAAAATATTTTTGAGTACTTTTATATTTATTGTAATTAGAGTCTTGAGAGCAGAATGAGACAGAAAATATACATTTACTTTGTACGTTTGTACCGTTAGGTTGTCGAGTAGCATGTGTTCTGTAGAACTTGTTCAGGTACGATCCCTTTATTTTTCGTACACTGTCAGTACCACCAAATGATAATTATTTATTTTACATATAATTTTTTGTACACTGAAATTAATAATTATTTTTTTATGTACGAAAAATGACATGAAATATGGTATATACATTTGGCCATTCCAATGTTTAGGAAGCAGCAATTAGCCAGGACTTGGGGCTCAAGATAGGTGTGACAAAGTCTTGGACTGTTGGCATTCCACCTTGTCAGTAATGTCCATCATAAGTCAATCCAATTGAGATATAACTCCTCGAATGGGATTACCTTGTCTCGGTGCAAACCCCAATATAGATCATTTTTTCACCCAACATTTTCCTTTAAAGTTAAAAGAACTCTTCATTTTTGCAATATAGTTTGGCACATTCAATATATACATCACTCATTGTTATTTCTTCACATTTATCTGTAGGTCATTCAGTCATATAATGTTTTATGAAAATCAGAATAATCATCTCAATAGAATCCAACTATATTTAGCACTTATACACCCTCACCCACAAACAGCAACAACCTAAGAGTTATAATTGTTATATATTGTAAGTACTGCGCAAAAGGTCTATAGCCATGTGCAAATGGCATATTAATGCAAATATGTTAATAAGGGCTATTAAGTGACCTGTCCATCCAATGAACGTTTGATAGTACTGAGGTATAATCACACTTAATAGATGGATCTTATATGAAATTAACAATAAACAATATTTATTACAAAAAAAATTTTCATTTTCATCAATTCTAATTTAGAAAAGTTCAATGGTAAACATACAATACTGGGTGCACAGATCAAGGCCATAACAAAGAGCAAAATGCAGCATGAGTGACCATGCATTGGATTATTCATACCAATTAGAGATCTGAGTCACTGTCGCATATAACTCTCCTTTTCTTTGGAGGAGGTGAAACTGTTTGTAACATACTGGTGTTGTAATTGATACTGACTGAAATTACCCCAGTGTATGAAAGACCCTCCCAACACAGTCCTTAGCTGATAACCATGTGCTGAAGTTTCACAGTTTTTCTTGGAAAATTAATATTTTCTGTCCTCAAAATATGGCAAGTGTTGCTACTAGTAGTGCAAGAATATGCTACAGGGAAATCTGATTGTGGAATAACACATGGATGGATAAATGATTCCTTCTGATTGGTAAGTGCACGATTTGTCATTTCAACTGAGGCACAATGGGGATGTTTAACAAAGTTAGAAGAAAGCAGGTTTGACATAACACATTTCTGGTTGTTACTAAGTTCACGGTAATTGTTGAGAGAGATAAGATTTTTGTGGCCAGTGATGTTATAGCCTGTGTGTCTGGTACCTTATTTTCTATTAGTTTCTGACACAATTTGTCATGCTTGAGTTTGTAATGCATTTAGAAGCCTAATCTGGCAAGTTTGCTTTCACAGCCATTTTCTTCAATAGTGTGTTAAGGTTTTGTGCCCCAACTGGTACATGTAAAAACCATTGCTCATTTGGCCCAACTGCATGCACATGAGTTACAGGGGCAAAATAAAATGGATGGTCAGGGTCACAAAAATCACTTGGATATTTGTTCCTAAAATGTGTAGATAGTTGCAGGACATCTGTCTGGCAAGAGGGGTTAGCATACATAGGTATATTGTTTTTCATTTCTTGTGTTTCTTATGTCCTCCCCTGTCCTCATCTTTGTCTGTCTCTTGTTAAACTCTAAATATTCTCATTTAAGTTCACAATGTTGCTTTAATGAAATATCTCCCCAATTTATATTTCTGTGTCCTTCAACCCTCCCAGTACCCCAAAGCACAATGTATTGTTAAACCACAAAGTGTTTAGTATACTTGATGGTGTGCTGGGACCCAAAAAGCAAGGATTCTAACAGTTTATTGATGTCATCATCACTGTCACCATTAAGAGTCAAGATGTTGCCTAGCCTGTAGTCCATTTTCTGTTTGTCTTATTTTTTCTGGGTTTGTTAAATCTTTTTTTTGTAAGCTGTTTCTCTCCTCCAAAAACTATTTTGGTAAATTTCAAAAAGTGTCAGTGTTTGTTTGATTTTTAACTATTCCATCAAGCCAAGCATAAGACAACAGTGGTTGCATCCCTAGATAAAATAAGTAAGGTTAGCAAAAAAGCAAGATTTCTGTTGCATGGGTGGGAAAGATATATCTGTGTACAGACTAATGTACAGGACCTGGTAAAAAATGAACATACATATCAATGTACAGACTAATGTACAGGACAAACAAAAGAGACATACCAATGTACTGACTTATGTAGAGGACCTGTGACAAACGGAACAGATATATCGTTATAAAGACTGATGTACATGACCTGGGGCAAAAGGAACAGACATATCAATGTACCGACTGATATACAAAACCTGGGACAAAATGAACAGACATATCAATAAAGTCTCAAAATCACACAGTAAATACAATTTCAGTCTCCTATAGAAACAAAAGCTTAAAGACTGACATAAAAAAAAGCAAACAAACCATGCAAGACTTGACAAGGTTTTAGAGGTTCACTAAAAGCCATCAGTTTACAACTCTCACTCCACTTATGTATTTGTTTACCTTAATGAATTTTCCAGGCATAGGAAAGGCTTGCTTGAAATCATTGTTGCAGTTTGAATATCCCATTCCCAAACCAAAACCAGCTCCAAAAGCCACAGGCCATGGTCTCCCTGCAATCAAAATTGAAATATCAGAGTTAAGTCAACTTTCTGCAATCAGTTTTCCAATGAGAACATTCTTCATTTATTTTGTTCATATTATAACATATCTGAAACTATCTCTTACCCATTCAAAGTCTTTTCTAACCAGGCACGAATGTGATGACAGTTTTACCATGCTGACACATTACAGATACAGGGACTCACTACAGTCAGTGATGCAAAGGGCTCATAGTGAGCAAATTAAATAATTGTTCAAGCAATATAATGACTTTATTTAGAAACCAATTTCTCGAAAACACAAATAACACAAGGTAAAATGAAAAAATATGGTCCCATCAGATGTGGATTTAGATCAGCTTGTCAGATATCTAATAAATTTACGCAGAATAAGTCATGTATCTGGGGCCACTTCATTGGTCCATATGACTGAGAAGACCATATGACTGAAAATTCAGTGACTGAGACGTGTATATGACTGAGATGTCCAGAGAAGTGGTATCCATATAATAAATGTTTTTCTGTATAATTTTTAAATGACTTTTTTTTAAAAGTGACAGTTGAGTTTGCATCATCAAAAATAAATCTATTATAGTTTTCTTTTTTAAATTTGGGACTTTTTGTGACAAAATCTTCCAGGAAATGTAAAATATGTGAATAACGGCCCCCAGTTAACACTGCCTTTCATTATTTGGTACAACGTGCCAACAATATGGTTTATGATAAAATATATACAAGCAACTTCACAGTTACGTATCTTGCCAGAACAGCCTAAAAATAAATATATATGACATATCACCAATGGATTAAAACCAATTGGTGATCAGCAATGACAGACCAATCATTATCTTTAAGATCAGAACACTACCTATCACAGAGTTTCCCAGATGGCTTCTGTTGTTATGGATTTAACACCATTTTATAACACATTATAAGCTTTACATGGTGGCCAGTATATTTGGTGGAGGAAGAACCAAGGAGAACCTTGGGATGAACCATCAACCCACAGGAAGCTACTGGCAAGCATTATCACATACCCACATTTGGCTGAACCCAAGACAAACCTACACAGACAAAGGTGAGATGTCAGTGATCTGGAAAGGTGAGTGCCACAGACCACTTGGCTACCTGGGGCTCCTCTATCACAAAGGTAGTATTTGAGATAAAAGCTTAAAAACAAAACTAAAAGCAACAAGAAGTTTGTTATTCATGGTTAAGCATTTAACACAAACCCTTAAAAACTCATCCTGATGATGGATTACTACAGTGAAACACCACAAACAGGAACAATTCTACAAGATATTGCTGATTATGGAAGGCAACTTTTAGAGACAATCGACAGAGGGCAATCAACAGAGGGAACCCTTACACAAGCTGGCCGACTGAATATGAGAGGTAGCTATTGTAATGATGTTAATCTTAAGGAAGCATACCTGCAAACCTTCCAGACTTTTTTTGCGGGGAGACTAAAAATACAGTCTTTGCCACTCTTAATAGGTGAAGGGGGGGGGGTGTTTGAAAGAAATGCAAGTGTCATTAGAGTTCAATGTTGCACTCATCAAAGATTGTTGTTGAAATACCTTGTTGATTTTTTTCTCAGTACAGAAATGGATCTTTCTGCATCTGCACTTCTGTGACAAGTTTTAGACATGCAATGGCAACACCAGTTAAAATCTTTCAACATATTAGTTACTTTTAAGACTGAGCTCTGCATTTGTGCATTGTCCAGAATAAGAATAAAATGCCCCCCACCCCTCCATTGTTGCTGCACTTCACAAAGTCAAACACCATCAACCAGGAGTTCAAAATTTAGTTTTGTTAGGCTTTAGTCACTTCACCAATGGCTCATCCTTCCCTGCTGTACTTTAACATTTTTTCTAAAAAAAAAGAATCACACTTCGACAGTATTCCAACTGCCAAAACAATATATGCAGTAAAGTCCAACTTCAAATTATTATTGCCATTAATTACGAACCAGCCAATAATCTTTCATAAAGACTTAAACATTATCATTTAAGACAATGATACGTAAAAACATTTGTTATTTCCACACAGTACATGCATCTCTTTGACTTTAACTTTAAATTAATTGAGTTGTTTCACTTCGTGTACTTTACCTCTGAAAATCAGTCTAATGGGCTCTGCCACAACAGATTTTTAACGCAATATCACCTTTGAAATATTGTCATTCAATTAGGTAATCCATGCAAGGATGGTTGTTTATCGCTGACCAACTTGAAAAACTTTTAATAAGCAATAAGACAATCAACTTCATAAACTGCCCTGAGGCAAGTTTTCCATCAGCATTAAACCATGACTGTTTTCCATCAGCATTAATCCATGACTGTTTTCCATCAGCATTAATCCATGACTGTTTTCCTTCAGCATTAATCCATGACTGATTACTATTTATATAGGTTATGGGCATGTATCATGGTGTCAAAAAAGATCTCTCTCTTCTTTCTCTTTTTCTCTCAAGGTTACATAAAAAAACAATTTTTTTTATGCAGGGATTGGGCACCAAATCTTGTGAATACTTCAGTTACATGAACCAAAAGGTATGCTCCAGCTGTGGAAGTAAGTGTGAGGAGGCTGGAGAATAGGTAACCTGTTGCACCACACCTATAGGACCCACCAGATTGAGGTCAGCCTTTTAGGATGAAAAAGCTGGAGAAGTGGACTCAGATCTCCATCCCACAGCATTGACCATAAGTGTTAGTGATCAGTTTCACTCGAATGCAATCTTTGTGGTGGCTGCCCTATCTTTGTAAGCCGAGATTCACTTGGTATGGGATTATTTTCCGGTATGCGAAATGAATAATCCATTCTATCCAGGATGAAAGTCTGTGCTGATATGTTGTCCTTTCCTTCTGTGAGGGGTTAGAAGAGCCATGATCTTCCTCAATGGTCCTTATTACCACTTCAGAGCTCACACTGTGTCCTGTAGATGACCTTGAGATAAAGTGTCCAGAGCAGAAACAAATTCATTACAAACATCAGAATTTAAGCCTGTTCTTGGATTTGAAAGCAGGGACCATCATGAGTGTTACTGACCCATCTTGTCAGAACTGCATATGGTTCGGGTCTGCTGACAGAGCACATGTTTCACAGATTCTGTCTGCCATTTGCTAACACAGTGAAGAAGCATGTCATATATGAGAGGTGAGCCAATTAAGTTCTTAGAGCAGTTTTAATAGCATCTTGTTCAACCATGTTAGTACTCATGATAGATTCCACTTGAGCAAGAAGCTAACATCACTGGACATGTGTAATAAAAATTGGATAGAACACTGGATAGGTCTTTGTTCTAACTGATAGCCTCTCTTCCATGATGATGCAGGTACCAGCAATCATGGAATGGCAACCTTTAATTACGATTAGTGGTAACTGTTTCATCAAAGAGCCATAGTAGGAAGTTAGTTATTAAGTTATTCATACCTGCAGTGGGATAAAGTGTTCTTGTGCACACCAATGTGTGAAGATATTCCATTTGCCTTTGTACACAATTAAAGTAGAGGGCCATCTCGCTTAAGCAATTTCTCCACCACTGATTGTGAGAACTGTTGTTCATGAGGCTTGTTTAATAAGACCCAGATGTGCAGGTTCAGCATCTCTGGGTTGGGATTAAAAATGAGGTTGGTTGCTAAAGCAATGAGGAAATATCTATTTTTCCTGGACATTCTGTTGCAATATTGATGAGGTCATCGATCTAAGATTTTTCCCATCATTATGAGGCAATCCAGATAAGATGACACTCCAATTCTCTTGCTTTCTGAATCACCTTTGAAATCAGTTTCTGTTTTGTATTAGTCAATTCTTCCAGGATGGGTCAGCTGATTTAGCTGGCTTGGAATATAACAAACTTGGACATGAATTGTCACTGAAGACACCACTTTAGAAATTCCAACAGGAATGCAAAGGTCTGGTGACTTGGTTCCACCTTGCCATTTCAAATAAGTCACCACTGTGGAGTTTTTGGACAAAAAGTGAACTCCATTCCCATGTAGATTCTCCTACCACCAATAAAAGCTTTCAAAAAGGTTTTCATCATGAGAATGTTGACATGTAAATAATGATCCTAAGGGGGCCACGCTCCACTGGCCTCCCAGAATGATGAAAGGAGCCATGCCTTCAGTTCTCTGTGCTTGCATCCATACAAATTGTGTTTTCCGGAGCTTGCACTTGCAGAGGCATCTACAACATGAGTCAAGTGAGGATTCCCCATCTT
Source organism: Megalonaias nervosa (assembly GCA_016617855.1). Taxonomy (NCBI): domain Eukaryota; kingdom Metazoa; phylum Mollusca; class Bivalvia; order Unionida; family Unionidae; genus Megalonaias; species Megalonaias nervosa. Next base: position 97,271 of record JAECUM010010084.1, read on the forward strand.
CGAGAAGGGAGCTCATATTGTACAGATTGAGTGGTTGGTTCAATGTTCAAAGGCTCAGCCTCCATTTGGACAACAGAATCATTGTATTGGGCGCATAGGAAGGTGACCTAATACTAAAACATATACTGCCTCATTGAGCAAACTCAGCAGGTGAAGGAGTGGATTGTCCCATATAAGCAAGGAAGCCACCATTATATTAATTCGATGTTCCTTCCTGAGGACGACATACTCATTTACTTGAACTCCAGACATAGATGACCAAAATCTTGAGATGGTACGAGGTTGGAGATGTCCTTGTTGACAAGGAAACTGAGGTTGAGAAGGAAAGCAACAATGCGTATTCTGTCTTGCTCCAAGATATACCTCACCTGCTGTTGTATACAATGTAGTCTTTGTAGCTGAATCACAGGAATTTCCTTGAAACCATGTGAGTGTGGATGTGAAGCCATGCCTCTGGCAAGTCCAAAGTGATTGCATAGTATCCCAGCTGGTCGTGGTGTTCCATTATGAACAAAGGGCTGCAGCTATGTTGATTGAGTGTGCTTCAGTCAATGACCAGGTAAGGAGGCCAAGTTTATAGCTGAAGGAACCCTGGACAAAGGAGGTGCACAGAAAGTGATCCTGAGTAACTCAGAAACCACTTGTACGGCCCATAAGTTGTCGTGACAAATCTTTTCCCATTCAGCAACAAAAGCTTGGAACCTTTGCCCTACCAGGATCTATAATAAGGGTGACAATTATGTCATTTGAGATAGGAAGGGTCTCACACACAGAAACACTGGTGAAATGATCGCCTTCTCTATGCCTTTTGTCCACTTTTGTTTGGGAGAACTGTGGTTTTTGAAAGTTGTAAATGCAGTAGGACTGCTTCCCAGTGGCCTGTGTTCTAGGGACCTCCCTGCGATCTATTTATTGATTGCCTTGCAGGTTCCTTGGCTGTAGCTGAGACTGTGAGGGAATGAAATTGGTGTCCTTGGTGGCTTGTCTGTGGTTTCATCAACTTTGAGTTTTCTATATCACACACCAGAACTGCATATTAAATACAGCTATATAATGTGAGGGGATGCCATCATGGCCCATGCAGGTACATCCCAAGAACACCTAAGCAGTGTGAGGATGGCAAAGTGATGACACTGAAAAGCCAGAAACTTTGTTATTAATGAAAGAAAGAACAGAAAATTTGGAAATTTACAGATGGAAGAGAACGCTCCTCCTACTTGCTTTACGGTAGAAAACTTCCAAAATGCTTGTTTGTGGAATACAAAGCCTTTCTGTAGAAAGTGTGCTATCTGAATGAGCAGAAGTAGCTGAAGAATGCACCGGATTTGGCATTAATTCTGGTCTCAATGGGAGATAACTCTAACTACCACATAATAGGGTAGATAACTTTTAGCTTCATAGCTTCATAGCAAATACATTTTTGCCACATTTGCAAGGCAGTAGTAGTTCTTCTAAAGTGTTATGATCAGGTAATGTATCAGGCTTTTCTAAACATGATGGTTTCAGTGATGTTGGGAGTCAACAATCATGTTTTTCATTGACACATTCTGGCAGGTAGGAGTAAGTCTGAACTGTACATATTTTATCCCTTGAAAGATTGTTCCCACCATGTTGGGCTTTTCTTACTAAAAGACATATCACAGTTGTCAGGTCAGACCCAGTCACTTAACCAACAGGTTGGGCTTTTAAATGGGAGTTCAGGAATTTTTAACTTAATTTTTTCTTACTAAAAGACATGTCACAATAGTCAGGTCAGACCCAGTGACCCGAGAAATTTTCAAACTGCCACTTCACCAGTAGTCTAACATCAAAGTCCTAGCTAATGTCTTTTAACAAAAATCAAACTTAGTGATAAAGCAGAAAATTCATATAAAAATCAAGTATAAGATGCATATAAAAATGAATTACAAGATGCATATTGTTACATATATGTAATTTAAATACTTGTGTGTTAGTTTTAAATTTCTTTTTTATTTTATTTCATTACATGTTATTGTAATGATAACTTTATTCACTGGATTTGACATTTTTCCAGAAAATTCAGTTTAGTTCTGTTAAACATAATAAACAAGCAATCGTAGAAACATTGTATCTTTTGGTGACCTAGATCCAGAGCCAGTTTCAACTCTTTAGTAAACAACTTTTTTAAAAAACTTTTTTATTACTGAATCTTAAAGTAAGTTTCGTTCAGTACAACTGAATTCGTCCATGGCGGACGTGACAGCCGGCATATAATGTTACTACGTCACTTGAAAGGAAGTGATCACATGACCCATCACGGGACTCTAAATTATGTTTCAGTTAGGGTTAAGAGTGACGTTTCATAGTGATTTTTGGTCAGTTGTAATTCATACCTTCGGGCTCAAAGGTATTTTTGCTGTTGCCAGTTTGATTTGAATTTTTCTATTTTTCGGAATTAATCATTTATTTTCCCTGGAAACTTTATCTAGTGCTCATCAGAATTCTTGGACAAAGACATTTACTGAAAATTATTTGGAATTCTAAAGCCGGAATATTATTCTTGGTGATTCAACAAGGAACTGTTGACACAACAACACAAAGAAGGTTATAGAAGACGTCATCACCTTCCATCTTGGAACTTCATCGGGATTCGAACTTTGATGCACTTAGAACTTTTTATTGATAGGACTTACATTTATTAATTCTAGGATTAATTTTTTATTAGTTTCATAAACCGTAAGTCCTTTTTCGTATTTTTAAATTGTTTTCTAGGGAAATAAATTATTTTGTTAAATTTTACAAAGTTTGTTGGCTTCTCTCTTTTCTTTGTTACTTTTGTACGAGCCTAGACACATAACAATATAAGGCAACTGATTTGTTTAAAAAATATAATGGCATATAACAGATACTTTATTAATCCATAAACAAAGGTAAATTAAATGATCACTTTAATATGCATCATCCAATATAAAAAATGATCTTTCATGCCTATATAAATAAAATCATTCAAATTAATATAAGTGTTAATATTCATGCAAATATACTTATTTCAATGTTCAAAAGGTAATTCGCTGATGCTATCGAGTAACAAAACCTATTGGTTCTGGATACAAAGGAAACAGCAGTGCTGATTCTAAATTCATGTAAGTGCTGGCTTAAATGGGCACCAACAGCAAACAAATTTAAGAAAGAAAATATAAAGTAGTCTATTGTAACAAGCATTAACAGACAGTGAACTTTAAGGAATACTTAAATATTATCTTCAGTTTATAACATAACATCAACCTCTCTTAAATTTAGATCGTTGCCTACTTGATCCATCTCCCGTTATGAGACATACGGACCAACATGTAATGCCAGGACCATCCTTAGGCTACTTAAAAGTGAAATTGTAAACACCTTTGTGACATAAAATACTAAGATTCTTCTATATCACAAATATGGCAAAAAGTACTAATACTTACTTTTGAAGAACACAACAGAAAAAATTATGCCTAATCCAAGACCACTTGCTGAAAAGAGAAATGCTAAGGTTAAGACAAATGCTTCATAACTGATGGAAGTAAACAAAAGTGATCAACATGCATATCATATTACTATAGACCATTCTTAATGAGATCTTCATGAATATTATGTATCACGAAAACGAGGCTAAGCTAGGCAGATCAAGAAAAATATGGCGTCCTACTGTACATCAAGTAAAGACATGAGCTGTTTGCCAGATATTTCATTTGCATTCGTTGAGAATTTCATCACAGGTGTCTCCAGCAGTTCAGGGAAGGAACAGAAGACAAAAGGATTCAAGTATTACAGTGAGAGATATGTCCATTCTCTTAAATGTAAGTTGATTTATGTCCTATCTTGAGTGTCCTTTTTCTCTACAGCACACAAAATACAAGTTAACGATAGAGAAAAGAAACTATTTAAAGCATGAATTTTGTTTCTGATTAGGTAGGTTTAAATGTACAGCTATGATCAATCAATACTGTGGTCAAAACACACGGTCAGAATAAAACATTTACAAAATGTGCATTGTGACACAAACTGCCCTTTTAACCAACCACGCCCCCCCCCCAAACCAATAGAGACTTTGTGGTGTGCTTTAAATAGTTTTGGTTACATGTTGGTATGCTTGCATTTTAACTTGGATCAGAAGTGCACAACCTGGTTGTTGTTATTGTGCTTGTTGCTTTTAGTGCCTGGGGGTGGGAGGGACTAGGATTTTCCCTTTAAATGACATATTTTTTCTTTTCTGAATCATTTGTTAACTGACAATATGGATATACAATTTTATTCATACAAACACATTTTTTTTTAGGTTTCAATAACTGACTGGCAGTTATATATTTACCCACAAAACAGCAGGATTATTTGTTCCAAGCATATATATATATATATACAATAGTCCCCCTCTTATACGGCCACCCGTTCTGCACCAGGAAAGTGGCCTTATAAGACGGGTGGCCTTTCCACAGGGGGAATAAATTTTTTGAGAGAAGTATATGTAATGTACGCAGTAAGAAAGCTACATTCTTCAAAGCATTTAATATCTTCGTTTAAAAGTAACATCAATTATTAAAAGGTTCTTCTTGTTATAATAATAGACTTATTTCAACTGAATATGCATCAATAGTTCTTATTCTTGCATAAACGTGATATGCGAGCGGGTGTTGTTGTCATGCACACTGCAAAACCATTCAAAAACGTCATTTAAATCTTGGTACATACATAATTCTCTTTCCATTTGCTCCATTTTCCCACTGCTGCTGAATAACCTCCTTATCAGTTACAATGTTGTTTATTCAAGTCTTTTCAACATAAAATTGTTTTATTCTAGTCTTTTCTACCTAAAATCATTCGGCAAGTTCCCCCTCCCACTTCACCCGATGTCGAGTAAAATAACAGACTTTTTTCTAAAATAATCGTCTCCATTTACATGATGACATGTTAATGTTTTGTAATGATTTATTCGGATGTTGCTAACTGTATGCGATTTAATTATGCAGACAAAACTTTTGCAAAGCGGACAAAATGCCTTCTTCATAAAGGAATGTGTTGTCACGTGATTTTTCGGTCTTTGTCTGGTACCCTGATTTGTCCAAGGCTAATTTCTCTGTGCTTGTCTGCAAAAATCTAGTTTTAGACTATGCTGACCCTGTTATGATCTTAACAATTATGTCCAGTTGTAATCATCAGTGTTGCCAAATACAAGACTGATAAAACAACTTTTCTGCATTTAAACAAAATGCCATGTGTTTTTTAAAGGCAGCGATCTTGTCACGTGATTCATTAGTCGCAGTCTGGTACCCTATTTGTGTTTACATTTCTTTACACTAAGGGAGAGAAGCCAAAACGGCTTCGATATGTACGCAGATTTGATCTGAACAATAGCACCTCGTGGCCGTTAGGATTTGTAATCTTGACAATTATTGTCAGTAGTAATAGCCACTAATTATGAAAATGAACAAGCTCAAAAATCTTACTACGGGAAGCCATAAAGGCTATCAAACCATTTTCCCGCTGACTTGTGTATTGTACATCAATACCACCACTTCTCAGCTGTTACTACTGTTCAATAATTGTAATCTTAACAATTATCAGAGTGACTAAACTGAACATCTCATGATAACACAGCAGTAAGGCTAATTGGATTACGTGTACTTACCTTTTTGTATGGATTAAAATTGGAGTCTTTCTCGGCTTTATGGAATAAATGTGGCTTCTCGTGAGGTGTAAATGATATAATATTAACCTTAGTGGTACATGTACTTTAGTCAACACTTCCTTCAGGAACGAAAACCTGACATCGGGAAACAGAAATTGGATTTAACACACATTATGAATAAAATTGGTTCTGGATAAATATTACAAAATAAAATGCGACCGCTTGTGAGAGGTAAATTTTATATTTTTGCACTAATATGCTGGCCGCTGGTCGCGTTAGCAGGGTGGCCTTCGTGAGGGGTATTTTTGAACACAAATTCGTCGGTGCCATCAGATTCTGGCCGTAAGGAGCGGGTGGCCAGTGGTCAGGGGGGCCGTTCAAGAGGGGGACTAATGTATATATTAAAAAAATCAAAGCACCCTGCCCCCAAACACAAATTGGTCCCTTATTTATGTGAACTTCTTCATTGATTATAATTAATATTATTTTTGTGGTGTTGGTAAATGGATGAATTTTAACACCCAATATGTAAATGCAGACATTAGATAAAGTAAACATAATAGGGAAGAATCGTGTCTAAACAATATAAAATTTTGTCACTTTATGTATGGGATATTCTGTTAATCTGTTTATTAAAATAATTTTCTCTTTAATTTTCAGTTTATAAAGATGGTTGCAAGGTAAAATGAAGCTGGTGCCTAGCTTAACCTCGTTTTGGATTCACTGACCCAGGGTCACATGAATGCATGAATACATTCTGAGAATGGTCTATATGAAACTCAAAGAAATTATGTCTTAATGCTCCCCTGCTTGATGGAGATACGAATATAATTTCCCTTTCAAATAAACTTGACTATTCCTGTGGGTAAAATGGAGGGTATCAATGCATGAAAATATCAAATAGGATTGCTTGCTGAAGCTACATTATAAGTATTATAGCTATTGATAAGTGCCTTCTCGTCTCAAAAAAAAACAAGTGAAACACAAAGTTTTATCATAGTGTATGGCATTGGGCATTAGTTATTTTCTGGAAAAAGTTTTCTTTCTCAAGTCTCTCTGACTTTGACCTTTAATTCCCAAATCAACAGTTGTCATTTCTTCAATGCAAGACACCTACAAAGTCTACTCAGGTGTATAGTATAGAACTTAAGTAGTAACTTTAGTAATAGTGAAAACTGCTTCTCATTCTATCCATCCATATCATCTTGACCTTTACCATCTTACCCCAAAATAAACAGGTGTTTTCCTTGTCTCAAATGCAAGCCATCCACAAAGCTTAGCAAAAGTAGGTAATAAAGTTTGGTATAAGTAGGTAATAAAGAAATAAAGATATCATGAAGTGCAGAAGCATTTTCTTCTTTGACTCAATTCTGCATTGACCTTTGACCCAAAACTTAACAGGTGTCCTTACTATCTCATATTCAAGCCATTTTAAAGTTTAGACATGATATCCAGCATACAAAGTCAAGCTACTGTATAAAAAGTTTTCCTTCTTTCATTCCATGTGACTTGGACCTTTTGAGCCCAAAGTCGACAAGTTTCTTCCTTGCCCTCCATGCAAGCTACTTACAAACTCGATAACAGTATATTGTGAAGAACTTCTGTTAAAATGAAATATGGAATAGATGAATAGACAGACAACACCATAACATGATATGCTCTGTCCTATTGTGAGCATATAAAAATGCAACCAAGATATGAAAGGGCAGAGCTCCCTCATACAACAGTTCAAATATCAAGCTCTTTTTCCCCAAATTTTGGGACTTGTGACCATACATCAAAAGTTTAACTGAAAACGTAACCAGGAGTTTCAAATAACCCTAAAATGATTGATGGCCATCGGAAGGGTAGAGGTACATAGATTTGAAAAGAAGGAGCTTCCTAATTCTACAGTCCAAGTATGACAACAATGCCCTCTAAGTGTTTTGAACTTGTGACCATACAAACTGAAAACGTAGCCAAGATTTTCACAAAACTCTGAACTTGTCTGGAGGGGTTCTGTGAGATTAAATGTGTGTGGAGATGAAAGATCAATACTTACTGCTTATATGGTCCAATTATGAATGCAATCCCTCCAAGAATTAAGACTTTTATGACCATACAGAAAAACTTTAACCATGACTTTAAATAATGTCGACACTGCTGCCATGACCAGAATATGTGACTCCTGTGTCTTGCCTATGCTAAAGCAACTGTGCGAACAAAGAGTGAAAATGTAAACTTGAGTTGGAATATATCATAAAACCTGTACAAAAATTTATGTGCTCAAAAATAATTATTCTTTCCATTATCCAAATTCATACAAATTGACCTTTTCTTTAATAATTTTTAATCTACCAGAAATTACTGCATCTATATCATAAAAAATTCTCCAAAATCCAAACATAGAAATATGGAAGATCTCAGTTTTTGTGCATGCCTCTGGTAATTCTCTAATAAATAAATATTAATGGCAGGAGTAATGAGTTACTTTCAGTGACATTTATATCCTACTTACTACTTTTCATCACCTATTTGCTGACTGTAGCATAACTCCAGCAATGGATTATATAACTTTTGCTTTAAGGCTAATTTATATTAGTTCACTGAAGTTTCAAGTCTATCATCACCTTGCTTGAAGAATTTAGTTTCTGCATAAATATAAAAACGGTTTTTACAGCAAGCACATGCTTACCACATTTTCTGGTCAGATTAAATATTGGTTCAGACACTGAAATGAACCCTGGCACAGCAAATGATAAAAATCAAATCATATTAATATTATTTCAAACCATTAAGGGTTACAATAATATCATACAAATATGAGATCATTGTCTAATGGATGCTTTGTAACTTAAAAAATTTATATTATCATTTAAAATTTTGCTGTTTAATTCGTCTGTTACCATCTCATAATTGGGCAGAGTAACAGTTAACTTTCGCTTGACTGACTATTCTCTTCCTACCAGCAGCACCAAGTCTGGGCAGTGTGCTGGTTGTCTAATGCAGCTCAGTCAAAGTAACATGTCCATATGACCTTTCATCTGAATAAATTGTATGACCTACTTCACTCAAGAGAAAGGTCAAGTATGTATGCACTGTGGATATGCATGAGACAGTTTGATCCCACCGTGCAAACAAGAAAAATCTCTTGCAGGTGGACTATGTCCACATAAATATTCGACAGTATGGTTCTCACTAGAATTAGCACAGTAGTATGCAAAATCCCAATAAAATAACACACAATGCCACGTCCATTTTAATGGAAGGAAAATTATTAAACATATCGAACAGTTCCGACGTGTGTCGGCACTCCGCACTGTGCAAGCGAGTGTGATGTGATGTGTACTACCAATGTGGGATATACAAAAATAAAGAAGAATGTCTATAAGGTATTAAATATCCACTCTCTATCTTTATATTATCCACAAAAAAATGATAAAGTCTATACTGGTTTTTCAATTTTTAAAACACTTGCAGGTGAATGAAAAGTTGAAAATGCATCGAAAATAAGTGACAGGAAATAGCGGTACAAGGACAAACAGAGGACACCCTTAGCATTCTAGTAAGCTTGAAGATCACTTAATCAAAATGATGCACTCGAATACCATTTTGTTAAAGATTTACACTGACCAAACTTAATGGATGTGTCTGAGAGGCATCGGTCCCATTTTTGACCCAAAATATCTTCCGATCTCACGCCGGTCTCCGCCATCTTCAAACACAGGAGATACTCTAATAATCGCAAGAAATTTCGAAATGAAACATAGAATCGGACATATGGTTAGTATAACTATTAGTTACAAAAGAGTAATATGACAAATTTAAATTTAACATAAACGAAGGTAGAGAACTACTATTAAAGAAAGAAATGTGTTCTTTTTAAATTAAAATCCTCTCACCATTTGGTAACACTGAAACGGACACAAATAGCGCACATTTTATTCTGTATTGGGTAGAGGGTAATTATTACATGGCAGATAACTAGCTACATTTTCCGATCAGTAAAACATGTACATTTTGCATATGCTGCATGTAAGACTGTAAATAATACTCTTGGAGCATATGAAGACGTCAATGGTAGTTTGTTTCACGCATCACGTGTACAACGGATATTTGCAACGTAAAACTGCACCATTCCCATCAACATTTTACCAAATAACCTAAGACTGCTATTCACAAATTTCGAACTCACTAGAAAAGAAATATTATAAGAACTCCATTTGGCTTAGTTACAAATTAAAATGTTAGATTGTGAATGAAATAAAATGCATATACTTTTTAAAGAATGTTTCTTGTATCTTGTAATATGAAACATACACAAAAAAAAACACAACACATCTTTGAACATGTGTAAAGTAATGTTCTTGTGTGTGCATGTTTCGCAGTCAGCCATCAAATTTATCAAAAGCATAAGATTTATCAACATGTAGACACTTTGTGTCCATACGAACTGCAGTGGCATCCCTGATGAATGGCAAAGATGAATTTGGATTACAACATTTGTATGAAAAAAAAGTTGTAACCTATATATAGACAAATCGAAATGATAAAGCTGGTAAAAACCATTTATGAATAGTTCTAAACAGTTGCCACTTAGATAGATAGATAGATAGATAGATAAATAGATAGATAGATAGATTTGGGGATATGGTCCGTGATGCTGGGTTCAATTTGCGAAAGAGGAAAAGGTATGGAGGAGTGACAGAAGTGAATAAATTATATTGTTTCAGATTAAGCATCCTGAGCAAAACATGGGTTTAGTTATGGCGATCCATCAAAGTTGTTTTGGTTTCTTAATTTTAATAATGTGTTATCCATAATCAAGCATTTATGCGGACGTTTTGATTGTTAGATTTGCGTATAATTTCACTCTTATGAACATTGCCTTTTAAGTCTGTACATTTCTCGAAAAGTCTTTCCAATACGCCCTCTCCACGCGCACACAAGTCTGCGTCTGGGAAGTTAAAGATTAATGTTAAAATCAGATAATTTCGTAAGCGAGCTCCATTTCTCCATTTGTTCTTTTCGTCTCATTTCGCCTTTTTCTGCTTCCGCTATTGACATTTTATAGCCCACCCACACACCCTCAAAATTTTACATATGTTTGACACTGCGAAATGTGATTCATGTGCAAAGAGGTCATTCCTCTGAAGCACTGTTTCAGTACCTTTTTGGGCGGCGACCCAGATTAGGTTTGTGTAGTCCGATAAAATCAACCCACCCACCCACCTCCACAAAAAAAATCTGTGTTGATATTGATGGACAATATACATAATCCGCCAGTCAATATCATCACGGGCGTGGGGCTGATTTATCGGCCTAAGGTTTGAGGTGTTAGCCTCGCGACCCATCAAATTCTAAATAAATCTTTTTAAAAGTTCAAAATAGAAGAAAAAAAAAAAAAAAAAATTTCGGGAGGACATTTAAAAATAGAACAGCATGGCGACCCAGTTTGGGGTCGCGACCCACGGGATAAGAACCACTGCTCAAAAGAAAGTGGCCAGATATTTACCCTGAGGGTGAAAATTACAAAATCTTGATGCACATCTACAATAAATGATAGACATTGTAGTCTTGATGTCCTGGAGTTACACACCTGCAAAGTTCCAACGGGGATCCGGTGTCAGAGGGATCTAAGGCGCTCGCCTTTACAGATCACTCATACATCTCACCTCCGTCCGCGTGAGTTCGAGTCTCGACTCGACCATCGTGGGTATGCAAGAAAGCTTGCCAGTAGTTTCCAGTCGGTCGGTAGCTCTTCCTCTACCAACTATACTGACCGCCATGTATAGCTTATCATGCGCTGAACAGTTGCATTTAATCCAACAGCAACTAATTCCCGAAAGGATGGCATATTTCTATCTTCTATTCTGTTGTTTTACACTTAGTAAGATGTTTGTGGGAATACTTTCTTTTATGCCTGGGTTGAATAAATCTTTGCTCTACTGATGGCAGCCATCTCTTGTTGAGGCATCACCTCCTCCTCTCTTGTAACGATCCACATCCTCCAATCAGGATCGTGTCACCACCACGTGATATATATAATGATGTCTGATGGTGGTATATCCATCCGCTCTCCGCTGGAATATTATAGTTTTTTTTATTAACGGTGGTAGGATAATTCATGATAATAACCGTCTTTCTTCTTAATAAGTATATTGTGTACATGGTGCCAATGGTAAGCAATCAGGCTTCGGAATTAGGAAGCTGTCGGTTTGGAACCCAGCGCAATCATTATTTAACCTCACTTAACATTGCATGCTGCAGTAAAACCTCCAGTATTTATAAATGGACCTCAGGATCAGTTGATCTCAGTCCACAGTTAGCTCCTTTCGAGTTTGACCATCGGGAAGACATTCCGAAACAAGTGTACCCAGTTTGGTAGTGTGTTTTGCAGCCGACTCATTTTGAAATGTTACGAGTTGTATCGATTAATAAAAAGGATATACTTTACAGTTTACAAACAATTATAGATTGTTAACATGCGCTGTTCAACAATGAACATAGCGATATGAAATTGTCACCTAATTACATGTCTGTCTAGCATTTTTTGTTATTACTTCCATCGATTCAGTCTCTTTACCGTATTAATACACAAAAGTAAGCCCATAAACCGTTAAGGATTTCATGCATTAAGGCGAGTTAGTGTTTGCAGAAAGTTACAAAGTTGTATCCGTTGTAGTAACAAATGTACACTAATTAATGATCATACATAACACAGAAGGAAAGGAAAGGGGATGCAGTGGGGGGGGGGGAGAAGGCGTGGTTATTAGCGCACGTTGGACGTGTACAGTTCACGTACAACCACCTTGGTAAAAACATAGAAGCCGATAACGTTAATCAGAAAAGAGATGTGGGGATACTTTTTTTTTTTTTTTAAATGGGTTTAAGATTTTCAGCCCATATAAACAACTGTATGAAAATATTGAAAACTCCCAATGCCATGCTGTGTATGTCACACAAATAGCAATTTCAGTCCCAGCAACCTTGACCTTAGATGCATTGCCTCTCTACCTCACCCCGAAATGAGTATGTACTACTGCGCTGCAGTTGTAGTATATTTATAAGTTTTTAAACAAAAATGTCTGGGGTTTTTGTTGTTTTTTTGGGGGGGGGGGTTTGTGCAAATTGTGTTCAGTAGGTTGAGTCACTGTATAGAAACCCAGAATACAGTTTCAAGTCAAGTGATCTTATCCTTGGTCTCTCGATAACATAATCCACAGGGAGATGTCCTTCCTCAGATATAATGCAATTATAAAATTTATAAATACTGCGTGCTGATAACTTGAGGTAACTGACCTTATCCTGTTTATCCTAATATAACTATACCAGCCTATGTAATATTGACTTTTGGCCTTCGGTCCCGAGAATGAATAGTGTGGTGCCTCTGCCCAAATGTAGATTACCTAGGAAGTGCAATATATAAACACAATGGATCCAGGCCAATTATACACTTATCGGACAACAGAAATTGGGAGAATAAAAAGGTTTCTTGAAGTTCTGAGTCTTACAAGCGAAAAGATCCCATGGTCACGAAATTGTCTGAGCACAAACTTTGAAATTGAAATGTGAAATGTTTTGATTCCCTATAACTTTGCTTCAGGTGAGGTCAGAATTATGAATGTTTCTGGATAATCTTATTTGTATGTCTGTACATAAAAGACAAATGTTAATGATAACTGAGATATCTAAATATGATTTTTTGTAAGTTTAGAGTTTTGATTTTCAGTTACACTTTTGTCATTATTACTGCGAGGCCTGCGATCAAGTAAGATTAAAATTTATTTAATCCTCTGCAGACTTTTACAGATATGTATTTTGTGTAAAAGAAATAAATATTTAAACGAAATAAATAAATAAATAAATAAATAAATAAGTAAATAAATAAATAAATATCCTTCCGGTTCTTCTTTTAAAACAAAAACAGGCCGTCTCGGAACTGATTTAGTTAGCTTAACTTGATTGTGCATTAAATCCGGAAATTGTAACGCTCGCATGGCGTCGGAATGGCAGCAGGTCCAATAGCAGAGAGAAATCAAGGTGCTCAGAAATGAACTGATGATAAATTTTACCCAAAAATGTTAATTCTGCGCAAAATTTGCTGATATTCCAGTGTATTTATATTAGCCGGTTATTTATTGAGATGCGATATATCACACGTTTTGATGTCTTACCATGGATTGAAACCTATTTTCGTGGATAGGGTTAACCGAAGGTGGTAAAAATAATAACCAAATTGTCACCGTGTCCAAACATGTACAAAATTTTTCTTCATTAGGTGACCATAAATCATGTTTTCTTGTTATCATATACACCGACTCTCAAAGCTGCACTCTACAACATCGGTTAGTTCTACAGTAGAAGATGTATCACATGCTGTTTATGTTTTGGGTGCTACGTCTTACTGCCTAAATAACGGCCTTGTGTAGCTTGTTCCGATGTTGACTGACATCGGAACGAGCGACCAAATTCTCAAGAATATCTTATACACGTGGCAGCACATATTGAACCCTTTCCACAAAATATAGCCATGTTGGTTTAGGCGGACTGTACTTTGACGTGTTTTTTCGAATAAATTCAAATTCTTACACAAGCAAATGGACTTGTTTTCAAGTTCGGTTGACCAACATTTCAGTTGGATGGAATGTGATGGAAGCGGGGAATGCCAAAATATTGGTTATAACTATGATAAAAATATCTTGAACAAAATGAAGCTATCTAAATACTTTCTTCAGTATTAGTATATTTTTATTTGTTTCATTAAAGAAACATTTTTCAACCTCATCCAATTTCAGCATTCCCAGCTTCCATCACATTCCAACCAGCTGAATGGAACAAGAAAATGTGTCCATTTGCTATTGTCAGGTTTTGATTACATCAGGATAAAGACAGCAAAATAAGTATAATTAATTGGATTTAAATTTGTGGAAGAGTGTCAATATGAGCTGTCAAGTGTGTGAGATATTCCTGAAAATTTTACCTCTTGTTCTCCTGTCAGTTGACCTGGGAACACTCTATTCAAAGCCATAATTTAGGTTGTAAAACATAGCACCAAAACAAATATATCATGTGATATATCTTATGTTGTAGAACTAAAATGGAGTTTTTTTGAGATTTTGGTGTCTGACTCTAAATGAATTTTTAACATCACCTCCAGTTGTCAATGTCTTACAGCACCTTCTTGGATCTAATGAACATAAACTTAGAAAGCAGTTTTCAAAGAAGATTGTCCCTTGGAGTTTATTGGCCCCTTCACTTGCATGGACCCTTTAATGTTTCCCACATAATCAAAACAGGCATGGTAATTATCCTTCAAAAAGATACTTTAACAAAAAGAAGGCAAAGTATATTATTCTCAAAAGGACACCTTATTTAATTGTGAATTGTTCTTATTATCAACAACAACGAAAACAATAACAGTTCACAGAGATAAAGTAACCCTGTGGAAATGATATATGCATTTAATTTTGTTGGTTTATTACTTTATAGTATATCAACATAAGTTAGTTTTTGCTGAGGCAGTTAGAGTAAAGGCCTAGATGCATTTAAAGTGTCCCCAATATACTATTATTATTATAGTAAAAATTATGAAATTATGAGAGAAACTGACGTGTAAAAGGTTTTTTAAAAAATAATTGAATGTTTCTTATGTATTCTGTTAAAAAAGTTGCAAGAGTAAAATCCTTGGTACGATATTACTATAGGATTAAATGATCATGGTTGTGTATTTATTAATGTGTAAATTTGGCCTGTTTATCAATACATAAATTTTTCCGAGGACTTTATGTACCAGTACTTTGTTTGACTGTGTCAAATGACATTCAGGTTCATGAAATAATAATGGACCTGTGGCTAAAATGTGATGGTCAAGAATGAGGTATATAAAAAAAAGTTGAATCCATCAAAATCCGTGCCTATTTTTTAAAATTTTTTGTTAGGAACAAACAATATGCTTTTGTGTAAGCACAGTACAGTATAGAGTATAGACTGTAAATACTATGTGACCTGTGAGTTGTAAACTCTTTAATTGTTTTCTTGCTGGAGAAAACAAAATACAATCACATACAAATTTATACAAACTAGTAATAAAAAAGCAGTCACATTAGTTCATAACAATTTATTGACATTATAATTGAACAAGTACTGGTACAGCTATGTGACATGTTTTTGATTTTGCTGAATGACCAATACTTCAAGCAATTTCAATGACATAATCCATATTTAAGTTCATTATAAGACTAAGTCCAGATTTCCAGGTATACAGCATTTATGTATCAATTGGCCTTTGCAAATTTAATTAAATTGGGCACATGTCATTATGAACCAAGTCACACCCAGATTAATATTTGTTGAGATAGTCCCCACAATTAACTAAACACGTTTTTAACAACCTGGAGACTGAAATCATGTGATGAATTCTAATGCATTAAAGTCAGATTTTGTGATAATTTGCTATTTAAATTTTAAATTTAAAATTCAGGGTGTCATCAAATATTCACCGAGTTACGACTTTATTGTGAGTCATACAAATGTGAAACCCTTGGAAGTAGGTGAGATCCCTAGATTTTTCAACCCCAAAACCAATCTATCTTTAAATAAGTTTGAGACTAAATGTGATGAACGGATTTATCAGTATTTCACATGGAAATTCAGTGTGATGAGTTGATTTGTCCAGAACAGTGTTGGCCTCCAGTGTTCAGGAACAGTTACATGTTTTGGATGTCAGAGTCAAAGTTTGTTAATGAAGTTATGTAGCAGTGTTTTAAATTAAAGATAGAACGTATTTTTATATTTTCATGTGGCACAATGAGTATATTGTCCATTTTAAGACTGTTTAATTTTGTAGAACCAGACTTTTCTTTGAAAATTCTCACAGTCAGGGGTATTGTGGGAATTTAGTTTGTTATTGCTTGTTCTTTTACACTGCTTATGGCCACAGCTGCTAAAAAAAAAACTTCTCAGAAACTGCTCATCAGATTTCAGGGCGTCCTCATTTTGAATGTGATGCAATTTGTTACTGACTAGCAAAAGTTGCTGGTGACAGTTTTATAAAGTAAACTTTTAATTTTTCATTGATATAAGCATCTTGGGCTCACTTAATACCTGTTTTCACTATCTGCGGCCATCAGTGGATCATGTCAGTAGATGATAAATAAGATGTTATTTGAACATGATTGCAGCTAACTGCAAGCTGTTAGTTGGTTTTGAGAAACAATTAAATGTGATTAGTAGGAAGAAAGGAATGGCCTGGGGATATTCTCTATTGTTCAACAGGTTGGGAAATAGATTCGGTGTCATTTGCATTTGTTGTTAATTTATGTTTATTACAAACTGTGAGTGTGAGATGCACTTGGGACTGCTTAGTGTTTTAGGGATTATTTACTTAGATAACATGTTTTTTGGTCTGAAGTTAACTGAGTAACACAGGATGCCGTTACAAGGTTGCCAGTTGTCAACAGTAAACGGCCCAAGTTGCTTATATCAATGAAAAATTAAAAATTTACTTTATAAAACACATCTGTACCAAGCACAAAGAATATGGCTAATCTTGCGCTGAAAAACAAAGATCTATATCCAGCTGCATGTGAGGCAGCTGCCGGGTTACTTATTGGCCCTATTTCTGCTGCAGACTGAGAGGGGGTTCAGTTGCCAGATTTTGATAAAAACAAACTTATGAAATTCTATGGGTATATCTACTCTGAAAAATTTAATGAGAATTTCTGTTGATGGGCCCGGTGTTGAGAATTTTGATTTCAGGAAGGAATTTAAGAAATGGTTTTGGAAAAAACAGGCTGATATTGATAAAGTGTCAGTGACATTGTTCATAAAGACTAAGCAGTATTTTGCATTATCAGTTATAGAGAATCATTCTTATTCATTCTTGCTTTTCATATGCTATACATTGAACTTCAAATGTATATAATGGTATTGTTATATTTATTAATAACTATTCTTGTGCTTTGAAATGTAAAAAAACCCATGTAAAAACTGTTTTATTGTCATGTTTTTATAGATTAAAAATGGGGCCAATATATTAATATGTATATACAGTGGTCCCTCTCATATGGCCACCCCTTCTGCACGAGGAAAGTGGCCTTATAAAACAGGTGGCCTTTCCAGAGGTGGACTATATTTGTGAGATGTGTATGTATATATGTATATAGCAGGAAAGCTACATATAACTTAAAGCAGTTAATATCTTCATTTAAAAGTAACATTAAATATTAAAATGTTCTTGTCTTAAAAACAGAGTTATTTCAAAGTAGCATAAATTAATAGTTTTTATTCTTAGGCATGGAATGTGAGTTATTGTTGGCATGCGCATAACAAAACCATTCAAAAACGTTATTTAAATCTTGGTACATACGTTGTTTCGTATTTAAAATGACTCTCCATTTACTCCATTTTCCCACTGCTACAGAATATTCTTGTCTTTTACGATCTTGTTCATTTGAATCTTGCCAACATAAAATCTTTTGGTAAGTGAACTCTCCCCATTGTCGTCAAGTCAAATAACTTTTACGTTTCCTCCTAAAGTATTATTTCTTCATTTACTTGATGACATGTTAAAGTTTTGTAATGATTTATTCCCATGTTGCTAATTGTTCAGTACTGCAATTTAATTTTTCAGACGAAACTTTCATAAACGAAACACCTTGTTATGAAGGAAGTGATACATGTACTGTCACATGATTTTTCGGTCTTTGTCTGGTGCCCTGTTTTGTTCAAGGTTATTTGTGTATGTGTGTTAATTCACAAAATCTATTTTTAGCCTATCTGACCATGTTATGATCTTGACAATTACATCGGTCGTAATTGTCAATTTAAAAACAAAAATCTGCTGTGTGAAGCCCAAAGCTCTATCAAAACAGTGCTGACCCCATTTCTATCTAACCATGTTATGAACTTGACAATTGCATCCAGTCATCATCGTCAGTTAAAAAAAAATAATTAAAAATACCACTGTGTGAAGGCAAAAGCTCTATCAAAACATTGCTGACCCTATTTCTATCTGACCATGTTATGATCTTGACAATTAAATCTGGTCATAATCGGCATTAAAAAAATATATTAAAAAACCGCGTCATATGAAGACCAAAGCTCTATCAAAACATTGCTGACCCCATTTCCTGCAAACGTTGGCGTTAATGATCTAATAATCTTAGTAGTACATGTACTTTAGCCAACACTTCTTTCAGTAATGAAAACCTGACATCCGGAAACGGACATGGGAAAGATAATCGGATTACTTACCTTACTGTATTTAAATATTGGTTCTGGACACATGTTAATTATAAAATGTGTCCGCTTGTGAGGGGTAAATTTTACACTTGTGAACTAATATGTTTGCCGCTGGTCGCATTAGAGGGGTGGCCTTTCTTGAGGGGTACTTTTGAACACAAACTCATCGGTGCCAAGGGATTCTGGCTGCAAAGAGTGGGTGGCTGCTGGTCGGGAGGGAGCCGTTCATGAGGGGGACCACTGTATTTAAGTCCCTGCATTATGACATAAAATGGCTCCTTTGGCTGAAAAGTGGCTCCAAATTTTTTAATTTGGCGAATTTCCTGGTGCAAAGAAGAATATTTCCAAGGGAGGCCCAGGATTTAGATAAAATATAAAAAAAACCCTACTAAACAGAATTTGACCAAAGTGACAGAAAGCATCATGACTTCGATGGCTTTCAATTGTACCATTATAAATGATGACGATCCACCAGCAGATATAACTGTTGTTGCTAAAAATAGAAAGACAAAATAATTTCACAAAACTACTCATCAGAATCTAACCAGATTTGTCTCTGATCATCCTGGGTCAGAGGCCTTTCGGATATTTATAAAGTGTGCCAATCTGTCATCAAGTACAGTTACCATTACTAAAATCAGAAAACGTTGGAATATAACTTATTTTAAAAATGATGCTCAACAGAATTTGACCAAATTTGGCAGCATCCTGGCATAGAGGTCCTTCAATATTGGACAAATAATCCTGATGTGCCATCAAATATGAATGAAGATACTAAAACTCCAGAAGCCTTGAAAGAATAGTTTTCAGTAAATAATCATTGGATACGAAATCAACTGTATTTGAAAAAATTTCTGCAGAAAGCTTCCTACTGACCCAGATCTTAGATAGCTGCCTTTGCATTGGCTATTCATCAGATGTCAGCCAGGTGAGACATCTCAGGCACACTTTCTTTGGTACACTTGGGCTTCTTGTTCACACTTTGTGGTCTAGATATGTTGCGTAGATATGCAATAAGGTTTTCCTTTTTTCCCTTTACTTATATTTGGAGAAATTTCTTGAGAAATTATCAAAAAGTGAAGTTATGAGAATTTGGTTTGTTTCTTGTCTGAAACCTTTTGCCATATTACTGCTTGACATTCATAGATGATTAGGAAGCATTCTGATTTTTTTTATTGATCCAAAGGACTTGAGTGAAGGGAAATGTAGGCTGTTTGCTATAAAAAAGAGCCTACTAAGAAGAATGTGCCAGAAGTAATGGGGTATACGGTACACATCTCTGACTTCATGTACATCTGATTTATCTTACAATGGTCTCCACAATAATGAAGCCAGAGATACAAAACATCGGTATTTTCATCACACTTGACATGGGCAGATCAAACATCATATATCTATTCAAACCTGGAGGTCATAATATATATAACAGATCTTGGGTTCTGGGGTCAAAGTCTAAAACGTTCTGTAGGTGAAAGCACATTTAGTAAGAAGTGTGGAGGATTGCCATGAAAGTAGATATAATATTTCTTTAAATATTTGAATTTTACTACAGCATGATTTCAGAAAACAGAATAATGGATAGCTGTTTGTGTTACATAACATTTATTAACATTATATTGCATTTCTTTTTTTTTTTAAATTAACATTCATGCACATAATGATTTTTTTTTTGCTTCTCTTCGTGTTAGATGCCACTGTGTATGTGGGAGGTTTGGATGAGAAAGTCTCTGAGGCAATTCTGTGGGAGCTTTTCCTACAAGCAGGTCCTGTTGGTAAGTATCAAGTACCATTACATTATATACTAACTTATAAGTCAAGTACAAGTCCAAGCAACATATATTCTGATCTGCTGTTGTATAATGCACTGGCAGATCATGGTCTGTATTGTTTGTTCTACTGATTAATCCTAACAGACCACATAGAGCCAGATCTGTTGGCACATTTTGTGATGGCTAATCTGGGTCTATGCAGTTAGCGGTTGGACTCGATTTGTGAGTGAATTTATGGTGGTTACTAAACACATGATTACTGGAAATATGTGTACTTCATGGTATGGCATATTATTTTGGGCCACTAGCTAATACGTATTTAATACATAGCATTTATTTTAATAAACAAAAATTTCAGCAGGACAACTGAATCCATTAAATATTTATTTATTGTACATTTATAGCAATATGGTTATACAGTATATGTGTTGTCACATAAATTGTATGTTGTGAATATGTTTTACTGAGTTAACATTAAGCTGTACAAAATTATGTTTGACAGTAGCTAAGTACAGTTCAAACACTTTTCATTTTCTCCATCCATCACAGCGGGGCATCACCTGCATGCTCGCTCACATTGAAGCACTGCAGTGGAAACAGATAAGTACCTACCATCCATGCTACAACTCCGCAGGAACATATTGTGCATCTCCATTGCAGGGGAGTTCGAAGATGTCAGTCAGATGGACATGTATGTTCCAATTGACAGGATGACATGATCTCTTGTATATTGTATATGTACCAATGGACAGGATGACATGATCTCTTGTATATTCAAAAAGAGCAATAAATATACTGGATTTACACTAACTGTTAATTTTCTGTCATTTTTAGTCTTTATGCTTATAGAAGAAGTAAACTGGCTAATTGGTAAAATATAAATTTGCTCCTAAAACTGCTGAATAGCCAATACATGAAAGCTACCTGTGGAAAAGCAGGCATCATCATGGTCAGAATCATCTTTATGTCAGTTATATTTTTAAACCCCAGATAATTATTTCAGATGAGATTTTTTTGTAAAAATGTGAACTTCTGCAGTGGTTTGACTTAGCAGTTTCAGCTTCTCTCTGATTATCAGATATTTAGATAGTGGTACATAGTAACAGCAATCACATGACACATGTTCATGTGGTTATGTATTACACATCTTTGAGACTGTTTGGATTCTGAGTGTTTTGAGATGTGACTAAAGAGGATGCTCCACAAAAATCAAGGCTTAGTCATTGTCCACACTGTCATATGATATTAATAATAATAAGGACTTTGTATAGCGCCTAATCTTTAGAAGCTCTAAGCGCTTTACAACATTTGACAACACTTAAAAAACATATATAATGATATGATTACAAAAATAAAAACAAACACCACAAAATTAGAAACAGAAAATATGCTGTAAATATTTAAGGCAAGGATACATTATTAGGTCTTTAAGTCTGTTCTTGCAGTTGAAATAGGTGAGTTTTAAGAGCGCTCTTGAATGAGATCACTATGTCTTTGTGTCTAAGTGCAGTGGGCAATTCGTTCCATGTTGCTGGGCCCTGGTATGCAAAAGAGCGTTGTCCATATGATTTCATTTTCATAATGGGAATAATGAGAATACGAGTGTCAGAAGAGGAGCGTAAGTATCTTGCTGGTGTGTACACATGGGTGAGGTCAGATAGGTATGTTGGACTGGAGCCCATCAGTGAAACGTAGCACAGAGAACAAATTTTGTGATTAATTCTGGATCAAATGGATAGCCAGTGTAGGGTACAGAGCAGGGGAGAGGTGTGCACTGATCGTGGTACTCTAAGGATGATCTGAGAAGCTGACATAATTGGCATCAGAGGAGGATGTCAGTTTCAGATTTTGGGTTGGGAAAAGTTTCATTTATATTACATAAAGCTGTCTAACTTGGAGACATATTTCAGCTAGAGCTGGTTTGATTTCATCATTGAATTGCAATATTTAGTCTGGCATTTGTTTATAAGGGCACAGAATTGAGATATCAGTACAGGCCAAAAGTAGAATAAACTAAAGGAGAAAGTGTCTAAAAGTAAATATGTTCTTTGTAGACTTTTGTTTGAATGAAGTAAATAATAATACTCCTTTCAACAAATTCCTGTATGGGTATTTGCTTAGAGTTATTTTTAATGGAGTTTTTGTGTTCACTCTCATCAGAATCATTTTGTGTGTTCTGAAGAAGGTGTTTAGGAGAATTGTGTGCCCTGGTCATTTGAACATATTTCAGTGTTGGTTTGAAGTCTGAAAGTTATTGTCAGCTTATAGATTTTTCTGAGAACTTTGTTCAAATTCCAGACTGAAATAAACAATCTTGTAAAAATCTACCTGTGTGGCTGACATTTTGAGCACAGGCAAGGACTTATCACATGACCATATGAGACTGGGTGTATTAGGATATAAGCTTTGTAAGTATTTGCATCATTATGTAAGAGACTGCTTTTAACATTTTGATGTATGATTGAAGTTGTATTTTTTTAACAGAAATACAATTCTTTTGGAAGCAAAACGATGTCATTTTGCAGTAGTTTGTTAAAACAGCATTCCTTATTGCCATGATACCAAGCTGTACATGGATATGTAACCAGTCTTTGACTTTGTTCAGGCATCAGCAGTAAAGATTGATTTTCATTAATAGTGCCGTTTCAGTTTGGAATGTAGGTGCAAACAAAAGTAAGACAACAATATAAAACATCCAGCAATAACTTTAAGTTTCCTGGGGTGGACTTTTGTACCAATGTTGAAATTTGTTCAGATGTTTACTGAGTCAAATGCACACAGTTCTTACAAATACTTTCTTTTGAATCTGCAAAGGGATTTTGATTAGGGTAAACAATAAAAATACAGTAGAAATAATCAGGAGTCAGAAACACTGCAGGGATCAACATTCAGCTATAAACTCTCTTTACCAGCAAACACACTCTTTGTAAATTCAATGAATTTTAGCCTCTCACAAGATAGCAGTTATTATTACTTAAAAGTTTTATCTTAAAATAATGCTCTATGTACATTTTCATTAGTTCTGGTAAATGTTTAATGATTAATCTAAATCCCTAACAAGTGTATAACATAACGTGCTTCCAAAAATGACCCCTTCCATTTAAACATAAGCAGCGACTACCTTTGAATTAGATACATTTAAAATAATGGAATTATATTAAGAAAGCAGAGTCTGCATCCTTTAACTTGTTCAATTTTATGTACCAGATCTCCTAGGATAAGCAAATTTAATACAAAACAAACATGACCTTGCCATACCAACTTGACCTTTGTAGTTGAGCTCAATGCACATGAATATATCCATGGGAAAATGACGTCCACACATGTTGTGTTTAGTTTCCAGACCTTGAGTAATGTTTTATGTCTGTCACAAGTATGCCATATCAACACCTAATAATTGTAAAATTGTACTCAGAGAGAATAAGATGAGGGTTCTTAATCAGAGACACCCTCATCTATTGTCTTGGAGACAGCATTTATTTGCAGAATATGATATTAAACATGTTTTAACGTTATTTTTTTTAGACAATGAACATTTAAAAGAAAGATACAAATAAAAAGAAACACGTATGTGTTTCTTTGTTCTAGGAATTCTGCAAGTCTGGTGGCGGCTTTCTCTGGTCAGTATTCCAACTGGCTAGTTAATTTTTTGGAGAAAAAGAACGTTTTTGTTTTGTTTGTGATTTTGAAGCAAAAATTTGCTGAAAGTTTCAACACGCTGTCATTCCACTATTTACATGTTGCAGTTTTAATGCTGATCTTTATCATCATCAGATCTTATGCCATTCCAGAAGATCAATATTAGCAGCAGAGTAATTGGTCACTGGAATCTAAAATCAATTAATCAAATAATAATTTCTAAATATATGTGTGTATTTTGCAAGTTCAGTGCAAGATCATACAAGCAGACATATCAGACATTAATTCATTTGACTGAATAAAATTTCTGTTTGAACTTCTGCTTTTAATTTTACATGCCTCATGTGTCCTGTCCTGCATGATTTATTTATTATAATAATTTACATAAACACATATTAAGTAGAATTGTTCTTTCCAACAAAGAGAAAGAAGAAACATTTTGTATCATCAGTTGTAGATTGTGTTTTCCATTTTTATTGTTATATTATATTCCACCTTTTTAGGTGTATATAGTATTCCTCATGTGTGCCTGTCCTACCATCCTGTCTGCCTGTCCTACCATCAGGCACTAATTACTGCAGCTAGTCCTGTCAAATAGAACAATGTTTAATGACTGATAACAAGTTAAAGGAAAGTTGTAAATAGTTCATTTTAACAGGCTTCTGAAGTTATATTAGAGCATTGGGCATTTGTTAGATTACTTTATTTGGTAGCAGACTACAATCTGATTTTGAAATTTCTTGGACCCAGTGTTGTATTTTCAAAATCCATTAGTATATCTTGGTCTTACGGTGTAAAAGAATAACACATTTAATAATTCTCACTGTTTTGAAAGTGTTTACATTTTGCATGAAGTTTGAAGAAGTTTGTAAGCTCTTATTTATTTCTCTCACAGTTAATGTTCACATGCCAAAGGACCGAGTGACACAGGCCCATCAGGGATATGGTTTCGTAGAGTTTATGGGTGAAGAGGATGCTGACTATGCCATTAAGATCATGAATATGATCAAACTGTATGGCAAACCAATCAGAGTGAATAAGGTAAGATTATAAGAATTGTCTACATCTCATTCTTGTAGATGGAACAAGACTACAGTCAAACCTCACTATAACACTCTAGTCCAGTTTAGGTCCATATAGTGCCATCATGCTATGTATCAAACTGTAATAGCCAACCAAGTCAGTTAACCAAAGAAAATGGTGAATGTGTATTAGCCATATGAGACCAGCATGAGGGGGAGGTGTGACAAACTGCAGACTTGAAGGAAGCTGTTACAAACTGAATGCATATTAAACAAGAAATATTTAAGACAGTTAATATTTATTTGGCAGAAAACAATTCATTGGTACATATGTATACATAAATAACAAAACTAGCAATTTAAGTGTAAGTAGTTCCTTGTACTCACCTCATGATGTCCATAATAGTAATTCCATTGAAAATGTGAACAAAGAAGCATGAGTTCTGGAATTCCTGTACAAGTTTCCATTCGAATCTAAATTTTTATTTTCTTGCTAATATAGTCACACTAACTTACGAAACACTGTATTTTCTGAAATATTTATACTTACAAGACATATTTAAAGGTCTGATTTTTGACTGACAGTAAAATGCATAAGACAGATGTTGGGAGTTTAAAAAAAGGAACTTGTATTTTGGCTTGAAAAATACATTACCTGATACAGTAAAAACCTCTGCTGAACTCGACCAGCAAACATGAAGTCTTGGCAAAATATGCATTTTGACACTTGTATGAGCAACCGCGTCGCAAAAACGAGGATAAACTCCACTGACCTTTATTTAATCCCTACAACAAGGACCGCTCATACCATTCTAAAAAAATAGGCAGGCTACCGATAGCTGAAGTTTTGTATGTATGCTTATAGTTTCTGTTGTAAACCAGACTAAAGTACATGTAGGTTAATCCCTAGTCTGGTTCCCTGCTTCATATGCTCCCTGCGCTGTTCTCCACTATTCGTATAGGGGAGAGCAATGCAGGGAGTATATGAAGCAGGGAAACCAGACTAATTATTCCCACACTTAGCCTGCTTCCCAACCTTATCGTAGAGTTGGACCCAGAATTCCTATGAACGACCATATCACGAGAACATAGAGAGACACCTCTGACCTATATGTAATCAATTGTTACAATGACCGCTTGATTAGTAATGATTGTTCTGATCAAAAACAAACATAGAAAGAATAATTTTAAAAAAAAAAGGATTGTGGCTACCGGTTTTAAATGCTACAGTCCGTAAACCAGGCTAATGTACATGTCATGAATTGCCATTGTAGTGCCAAAATTGAGGCAGTGGTCACGTATATTATCTTTAGAGTTAGTCCGTATTGCCTAGTTGTGAATAAGGTCATTGTCTATTAAACCAGCAAGTGGGATTCATTTGCAGGATTCGATTGATAGTGTTCAAGACTTGTGATGTTTGTTGTTTTTTTACCCATGTTAAGTGATTACTTCCCAATCAAAGCTGTTGTCTATTCAAGTTGGTGCGACCGGGTTACACACCTTGTTTATAGAGTTAACCCCTGTATGTCTTCTTAGAATGAAGCCATTCACTTTTGTCTCCGAGTAAATGGTTCTGTTTCTGGATGAGATAATTGTTTCTTTTTATTTCATTAATTGTTTGATATGCAATGCACATGTATAGATTTTTCATATTTTCCCAAAGCCCAGTCAAAACTGTCTTTACGTTCAATATTACAACCGAGCACTAATAATGTTAAGGCCTAGAACCTTAATAACAATGGACAAACCTCCAGCTAAAAAGAGACAAATTTTAAGGCTGGAGAAAATAATTATTGTAACTGAAAGAAGTGAAAAAGAGCGCTTCACTCTCAAAAAAGAGGTTTAAACGTAGGTAAAACAAATTTAGGTTGTTATAAAGGAAACGAGTAAATCAGAAACGATTTCATATGCTAATATATGAGACCGCTCTGGTGGCCTAGTGGTTAGAGCGTCCGCCTCGGATGCAGGAGGTCGTGGGTTCGATCCCTGGCCAAGTCATACCAAAGACTTACAAAAATGGTACTAACAGGATAATGTGACTGGGTGGGACATCATGCTACATGTCTGTGGCATGATGCCCCAGTGCTAGACATCACTATAATCTGCCACACTGCATACATCGTAGTGATATGACTGCAGAATTGTTAAAGCTACGTTAAAAATCCAAATCACATGCTAATATATGTGATCTTCAAATGTAATTGTGATTTCATGTTTAATGATAGAAGTATATCTTTATTGCTATATAATTTTGTTTTTAGATGAATGCATACAATATTTTAGCAAGAACTATTGATAATGGATAGAACATATGTACAGTGATTGTGGTTATTTTTCTTTAAATTGTTCTGAAACTGGACCATGGAAACTGGTCTTTTTGTACAAACCTGCTATGAGGGACCACCTGTCTTGAGAGATCGTTTTTTGTTGGCAGAAGGGGCGGTCTCATAACAGGTTTTACAGTATTCATTCGGGAGGTCAAGGGTATTGACCTTATAATGTACTTGAGATGAGCAATTAACACAGGTGTGTATAACTGTCTGGACTAAGTTGATGAGTAAACCATTTAGTTTCATGGGTAAAGAGTACTTTCCCAAAAAAACAAACAGTTATGCCATTCTTTAAAAGACAGGGGAAAACCTATATTCATTGAAACTTATTTTGTTATAACTTTGACTGCACTTTTGCAGAGCAAATACAGAGTAGTATGTTTGATTGTAAAAGCAAATCTCTCCACCCCTAAAACTTGAATGGTTCTGTTCCAGTCAGTGGTTGATAACAGTACAGCTATACATATAACATTAGTTTTACAATGAACAAGTGGCCTGTGTACATTAGAGTGATTTGAAGCTGCTGTCGTCTTTTATAATTTAAAAAAAGGATTAAGATGAAGTTGGGGCAGGTATGTGGTATTGACTAAAACTGCTCCTGAGAATTTAAGCAATAAAATTATTTTGGGTCAGAAAGTTTTCTTGTGCACAGAATGCATTGAAGACAAAAAAGAAGACTTAATGGCTTTCTTGTTGATGGTTCAATAATAATTAGAGTTAAAATTGTCAGTTTTTTATGGAGCTAACATCATTCGGAAATGACTGTGGTATGTGTTCTAGATCTTGGGTGTGTGTGTCTTTTATGGACATTTGCAGATACATTGATTGATTGTTAATGTTTTGACATGTATTTCTTGTAGGCCTCTGCTCACCAGAAGAACTTGGATGTAGGTGCCAATATTTTCATTGGAAACCTGGACCCAGAGGTGGATGAGAAATTGTTGTATGATACATTTAGTGCTTTTGGAGTGATCCTTCAGACACCGAAGGTATTTAATAAAGATTTACTGATGTTTATATGAATGCCAGAACCTATGCATTATTCTTCTCTTTCTCTTTCACAGTTTGATCCACATTCATTTGTAACTGCATACATATACATGCAGGAGATATTGAAATTGCAATGTTTGCTGGACATGACAGAAACAAGCCCAAAACTGTTAAGTGACTGTTTGCTAACTTGACATGTTGGACCATGGGCATAAAGCACCTCATAATTATCCCATGCAGTTGTTTGATCATTGTGTTTCTGAATTGTTTA
The DNA here is from genome assembly GCA_016617855.1 of Megalonaias nervosa. Classification (NCBI taxonomy): domain Eukaryota; kingdom Metazoa; phylum Mollusca; class Bivalvia; order Unionida; family Unionidae; genus Megalonaias; species Megalonaias nervosa. The sequence continues at coordinate 126,142 of JAECUM010010084.1, forward strand.
AACACTCCAAGGTAAAAAAAAAAACACAAGAAAAAAGAGGTGTGAAAGCTTCTCTCTAGATCTTGTTGAAAAAAACCCCTACCTATAATTGACCTTATTATGCTATTGATAAGTTACACTGTATATCCTGACTTTAAAATTCAAGTCCTTATGCTAACTGCACAGACCTAGATCAGGGTCTTTGTTGTCTACAGTTAGACTATAGTTATATGATATAATAAACAATTCATAAGTAAATGGGATTATAGATAAAAGCATTAATTGATAGGACAAGAAAGAGCTTCATGTACACTCTTGTTTAAAAAATATAGGACTTGAGGTGTTCCAAGAGATTACTATTTCAGTTTGTCAGTTTTTGTAAATATTTTAAGGATGTTTGTTATTGTTGTAATGTTATTGTAGTCAGTCAAGAGAGACACGCCAGAAAGAAATGTGGCTGTAATTTTTACAATTGAAGATAATGGAATTATCTCAGAAGAAATACAAAAAATAGCAGCTTTCATAACTGTATTTCTTTCGGAAGTAGTGTGGATAAAGACAGATCATCTTGTCAGAAAGTAAAATTTCATATGTATCAAACAAATACAGCTGTAAAATAAAAATAAAAATATTCCATTTTCACTTGTTATATCTTTACAAGATGATGTAAGGTTGGAAAAATACTTTGACTTGTAAAAACATTATAAATTAGTAAAACATGTTTCATAAAATACAAGACATAAACTCTCATACAGGAGGTAAGATCAAGATCTGCACACAGCTAGAAATGTGTGCAACTGAGCTAGATTCCAAAACAAGCATGTGCATGTTTAATGACCAAAATTGGTCAAAACCCCAAATGTAGTGAATTTTTCCTTTTATGAGATTCCAAGATAATACTTTCCACCTAAAGATGCAAAGTTTATTCAGATTCAGATGTGTGTCTTGTAGCTTTTGAAATTTGTTTCAGAAATGGGCCATGGTAGCAAAAAAATCTCTAGCTTCACCTGGCCAGTATCCTCCAGAAGAAGGTAGCATAAATTATACTAACGTGAATGAAATTTTGCACCTAAAACTTCTTTGTTAGCCACATATAGTAGTTGTTGATGTGTTTTTAGCCATTAATTACACAGTACCATTGAAAAATATGAAATTGTTATGGTTGGAAGTAAGTTTTCAAGGATGTCTTACCTTATCTGACATCTGTACACTTTTGTCTAATATCGTAGGCCCATGCACACCTCTTCCAGGCATCCAAACATTTCACTGATTTCAACTGAACAAACAGTAATTGCTGTATTTGTGTCATTTAAATTCCAGTTTTCTTGTGTGATTTTCAGATTATGAGGGACCCTGATACAGGAAATTCCAAGGGTTATGCCTTCATCAACTTTGCCAGTTTTGAGGCTTCAGATGCAGCTATTGAAGCCATGAATGGCCAGTACCTGTGCAATAGGTCCATTAGTATCTCATATGCCTTTAAGAAGGACTCTAAAGGGGAGAGACATGGCTCAGCAGCTGGTAATTGTATATCTATATACAGTGTTCTCTTCCTACCATGAAGCTTGAATGTCAAGGCTAATATCTGCCAAAGTGTCCAGATTTTTGGGCCACATCTTGTCCCAGTTTCCATGGTGAAGAGAGCTAAAGTGCTTACTTTATCTTGGATATAATGCCTATTTTCATATTAACTATCCATCAAGTACTGGTGTGAATTTAAAGCTTTGTGAAGAGAAACATGAGAGAGTGAGTGCCTTGCTGAAGGCAGCATAATAGCAGTGCCCTGGTTGCAGGACTAACCTGATCTTTTGTCCCATAGGGCTTTCCGTTGGCCAACTCTGGCTGGTAAAAAAGAAACTTCTTGGTACATATTTTTAGATATAAAGAATGCACTGTATACCACACGACAGATGTGTACAATTACTGTAATGAACCATTAGCTATCATTAAAGATTCACATAAATATTAAAGTCAAGGCTTGGATAGAAATGGAACATCAGCTCAGTTCTTTCATTTGCTCTCTATATGTGAACATGCCGCTGAATAGGAACCTGATTGGTCAGTTATATACCTGATTGTTTTGATAGTCAGGCCTGGCCCCATACCTGTACAGGTACAGCTACTTAGATTCAAAATCCTGTCTTTAAATAATTTCACTGTTGCATTTTGAAGTTTTATATGCCTATTTAATAAACTAATTTCATAGATCTATTACACCAGACATGTTTCATACTGACTCTGTAATAACTCATCCATTCTAGCTGTAGAACAAATGTTTTGAGCTCAGACTCAGTACCTTATTGGTTGGATATCAGTATTTCAATGCTTGTTTAATATAAAAAAGATTAAGTAATTTTCAATGTCTTTCCTCTGAATGCTAAATCTCAATGACCTGTTGTTACTGTTACCATGACATTAACTGTTGAGTGGCTGACTGATTTGTTTAAGTTAATGGCTGTACTGATATAGGACATAAATGTAACTAGACCACATATAAATTGTTGTTTTTTACCCAGTAAACATATATGTAGCAGGTCTCAGTTCCATAGTTTCCAATTTATGATCCAAGGGCCACATCTGAGGTCCAGGGAATTATCTAATGGTTTTTTTCAAAACCCTATCTGACCTGCATTGAGACGTGGGTAAATTATCACACATCCC
>JAECUM010010085.1:0-56622 GCA_016617855.1 Megalonaias nervosa
TCATACATATCAAAGTTAAGAGAGGTTTTACGTATCAATCAATCAGAGCCCAGAAATTTTAAAATCTGACACATACTTTTCTTTATTTTCTTAAAAGTCAGTAATGTAGATGTCAGCTTCGTACCGAAAATATGCACATGGGTCAAGAATTGATATGATTTGGGAACAGCAATTCAAGTTGTGTTGATCGGGAGTTTGCTGCAAGAAGAAAGCTTATTGCTCCATATTTTTGCTGTGCATTAAGTACAAAACCTAACTTATCAGAATATATTCCAGTTTCTGTAGCGATCATTTCACTTTTCATTACCATGCCTTTTTGAAAATAACTTAACTCGTTTCCGGGAATCTCTTTTTACCCATGAAACCGAATGGTCTACTCCCAAACCTGGCTGAGGCTAGAAACTAGCTCCCACATACATTGCCCTGTTACAGGTTACTTTAAAATGTTAATAAAAGCCACAAGGCAATTTCTTACCTGTTGCAATGCATATTACATATAAGATGACGTCAATGTCTGCGTAAAAGTTGAAACAATCAAGTCTGAATATGAGTTTCCTATGGCTTAGCAGATAATCGCAATGTCTAATTTGGGCATTTTGCAGTCAATCAAAAATTCAGTCTCATCGCACATATAAGGTATGACTATATTTGTACGAGATTGAAGAGAAACAGAGAAAATAGCTTCTACATTCATTTGATTTATCCTTTGAATCCTAAAACAGTATACCCAAGATCTCTACAATGCCATTTAACTGAATTTAAATGACTTAGCTGACAGTGGTTTTAGATACACTCAGTGAATTTTCGAATAGGACAATGTGGTATTCGTTACAGCCATGTGAAGGCTGTCTTGCTTTTAGAAGACTGCTCTATTAATTCATTATGAAAGGGAAACAATTCGAAATTTCGAATCATGAGTAGAAGAAAGTGGCGAGGTATACGCCGTAATTTTTCTATTTCTTCACAACATTTCTTAGCGTTTTTCTTATTCAACGATTATTCAAGATTTATTTTTATTTCCCAACTTTTCATTAGGACGATATAAAAAGTAATGGAACTGCCAGCAAGAATGCAAGATGTGCTCCTGCATTTGAGTACTAATATGAGTATCAGAATTTGATCATTTTGATAACAATGCTCCTTGTAATCTTTCAGTAGAAAGTTTCACCATGAACGAAATAAAATTATTCAATTTTATTCAAATATATAAATGTTAAACAATAGATCTGTTCGTTTCAAATTTTCTTATTAATGCATTTGGTTGGAATAATTTTGGGGTATGAACAATAAATTCACTTTGGCCATAGGACTCGGCTCGAACTCAAGTCATCGAGCTAGGACAAAGTGAAACACTCATATCATTTCAAATTACTACAAGCGACATAATGACACTGAAAGCTCGAGTGTTAAAGCCACTTCGGCCATTGTGGATAAAACGCGTCGAATACTAATGCTTATATTGCGTGGTTTACTTTAAAATATTAATGATACAGTGTTTTAGACGTGTTGAACACGATCGAGTTCCTATATTAAGTCGTTTACTTCACGAGGTCTTGATAACTCGTATTGTTAGGTCTACTGGTGCTTAGTGGCAGTTCTTGATGCTGCAAGCTGCAACAGAAACTGGAGTTCAGTATCGAAATGTACCTAATGCTTTCCTGTGTAACAAGGCGTGATAAACGGACATTCTTGGAATAGCATAGCTCAGTTAGATGTATACCAACAACGAATCTTTTTCGTGTAAAAGCGATATAATTAATTAGCAACTCTTCGTGGAAAATTATGGATGACCTGTATAAATTACAGCATGACTAATGGTCAGAGACATCTATTTTATATTAAATATCATAATAAAAATTTGGAAGAATTGGTGAAAATAATTACCGGAAAAAATTAATGTACGTTTTAATAAGAAACCTACCTATGGGTTGATTGAATGCATTAGCAGAACTTGAACCTAAAATCATTTCGATGTCTCTTGCACGGGTAAACTGGAAGATCTCACTAGCCTGTATTTTTATTATGGGTACCTACAAGGGAATTTTTCTCTAAAAGTAGCCGTTTTAAAGTTCTCCTCTTAGAAAGATTGTTCATACAATGTAAGCTAATCTTACCACGAAATGGAACTTCGCCAAACTTTAGTATTACGGTCTATGGGAAATTAGCTGTCTGTGCCGTATAGCAACATATATACCACTGGGTAAAGACCCAGAATATACGCAACACCTTTCGTCACCCTTTTTATCAACCAGTTAGGGTGAGTTGTTTGCAACGTTACGAATAAGTAGTCTGATGTGTGCGTATTAGGTGTTTTAACATTCAGTACCAATTTTCAGTCACGCTGGATTTTTCTTATAAAAAAAGTCATCCTGGGATAGGTTGATAAAATGCTGCTATACATTTTTTAATCACCGCAGTTTACACGTGCCCCAAATATATATTTTGTCCCCGAATCAAGCACATAAATATACAATTAACAATTCTCGACTTTTAAAGTGGAACTAGATGACCGAAGTTTTTCAAAGGTTAGGGAAGAAGAATGTTCAGCTTTCATACTTAGGTTTGTTGCAAAAAAATTGAATTTTCCCATTTATTTATATCGGGTGTATTTACCGAGACAGAACAAGACCCTTAAACGAGGTTACATGATCACCATCTGTTAAGTTTGCATCTTGCTTCTGTAACTTGACAGTTAATTTATGATAATTTTGTTCTGATGTTTCCATTATTTTCGTCCATTTACTAAAATGTTTGACTGACTTTACTACGTCTGCATATGCCTCGGCGTCGGGTACAATGTCACAAATGATCATGGAAATATTTTCCTTTGAAACTGGTAAAATATTTAATTTGGGATTTTATTAACTCCAAAAGAGACCACTTGCAAAATCCGATGTCTGTGAAGAATAAGTGGATTCCAGAGTTTATTTTCCTTTTCTATAGTTATCACTGTGCACACACACACACACACACACACACACACACACACACACACACACACACACACACACCTCTGTCATATAAACAGTTGCCAGATATATCTTGTTAGGGAAACAGGCAAATTATATCGATTTTCGGTAGGCACATTCAATGGTGTTAAACAAAAGAAACTCCGTTGGCTTGAATATTTTATATCGACTATGAGCATATTTAACGATCCAAGGTTACATCAATTTTTCTGAGTCATGTTGCAGTCTGTCGAAATTCCTTGAGTATATGATATAGATTACTCGAATATGAACCAAATTACTTCATTTTGTATGGATCAAGAAGTTTTAGAGGGAACCTTTCATTCTTGTATAGAAAATTTTATCTACATCATTGCATCGGGCTCAGAAACAGAAATAAATACATTGATATTTTGAAAATGGTAATTGTGAGATAATTACACATCTGCAGAAGGTTTAAATTGAAAATGTTGTTGACTACAAAGCTTATTATGCAAGTAATTATGTCATTCCAAGTCAAAGACAAACATGGGACCAGCCTATTTGTGGCGGTATATTAAGCATGGAACCAGCCTATTTGTGGTGGTATATTAAATACCGTATTTAAAATGATGAAGGTCTCTTGCTGGCTGGAAAAAAATTACAGGAAAAGAAAAAAGTAGCGTAATTCTTAGAAGAATTTCATCTATGGGTAAATTGTACCTAGTAGTAGGCTTGAACCTCGAACTCTTTTCATGTTATCTCAGTTGCTGCACAGGTATTAATGTAAACGAGGAGATCTCACCAGGCCGTATTTGTTCTATAGTGAGCACCCCTTACCGGATTATTCTCAAAAAGGAACCACACAGTACATCATTTCAATTGTTTTAAAAGATTACTCATGGACCACACATGATGTAACTTTAATCCTCTTTGACAGATCGTTCATAGAATATAAGCGTGATATGCCGGTCTTAATGGGAAAGTGCAGTTATTTGGCCAGTCATTCACATTACAGCCTATGTGAACTGAATTCGTTGTCTATTCCCAGATAGTGTGCAAGATTGATACTTTAAATGTCCAGACATTTCCTTTCAGCTACGAATGATAAAAAACCACTTATTTCAATATTGTGCAATCTACTGATGAAATATGATAAAGTTGCACGATATTTTCCGTAGACGTTCCTTTAACTTTAAGAAGAATCCGGTGAAATGAGGGCAGTGAAAGAGACTTATAGAGCATTATGGCATTGATGGCAATTAAAAAAGACTTCTAGAGTTTCCAGCACTGTGATAGCGCTGAAAAGAGACTTCTAGAGCTTTAAAGCATTGATGGCAATGAAAAGAGACTTCTAGAGCTTTAAAGCATTGATGGCAATGAAAAGATACCTCTGGAACTTTCCAAAACTGTGAGGGCACTGAAAAGATATTTCTCGAGTTTCCAGTACTGTGATGGCGATGAAAAGAGACTTCTAGAGCTTTATAGCATTGTGAGTGCAATGAAAACAGACTTCTAGAGCTTTCCAGCATTGTGATGGCAATGAAAAGAGACTTCTAGAGTTTTATAGCATTGTGTGAGGACAACAATAGTTCCTGGAACATCAAACAATGTCCCATTTTAAAGATTCTAACTGAGCCGTTCCGAACAAACAATTGTATCACTCTGATATGTATTATCGAGACGACGACATAAACAAAACATCATATTTTAATTCCAGTTAAATATTTTCCGTAATTAAAATATAATGGAAACTATGAATATAATAGAAGACAATGGCATTACAAATTATAAACAGAGCAATACTTGTTAATGTATATTTCAACGATCTGAAGGTAAAGATTTGATAAGTTCATCAATTAGGACCTTAATGCTTCAAACGATTCTCTTGGATTTTTGTCGGTTTTTATTTTAAAACTTATCAGTAGTGAAGCAGTGAGCTTGTGTGTGTGTGTGTTTATGTATGTTTGGGATTTTTAACGTAGCTTTAACAGCTTTTTGGCCATATCACTACGATGTCTGCAGTGTGGCAATTTATAGTGATGTCTATCACTTGGGCATCATGCCAAAGACATGTAGCATCATGCCCCACCCAGTCACATTATCCTGACACCAGGCCGACCAGTCCTAACACTAACCTCTTAATGCTGAGCGCCTAGCGTGACAGCTGTAAGTGCCATTTTTATAAGTCTTTTGTATGATTCGGCCAGGGTTCGAACCCGCGGCCTCTCACATCCAAGGCAGACGCTCAAACCGCTATGCCACCGGAGCGGTATAAGCAACGAGCATGCCATTACGATAATTATCAGAGACTATATAACAATGAGCAGCATAGACAGCTGCTACTTGAAATATATGTGACGACTAACTGAGGTGTCTTTATAACAAAAATAATAATAACACCCCCAGCTCCCAAATCATTGCAACAGTATGTTTAAAAACTAACATTTAAGACTGAAGTAATTCATTGGCTAAACGTGTCAGGCTTAAGTTTCATTCATTTAAAGCACTAAATTAATTTAAGTCTAGATAATAGCAATGTTGATGAAATTCTGTCCATTTTATGTTGATTTTTTTTTCTCTTTTCATTATATCTAATTCATCCTGAAAAGTATCCTTTGTGCACATCATATGATGGTGTTGATTTGAGTCTTTTTTTTACCTGATAGGCATTATACTGAATAAATTCTTTCTGCACGTCTTATGATGGTGTTGATTTGAGTCCTTTTTTTTACAAGATAGGCATTATACTGAATAAATTCTTTCTGCACGTCTTATGATGGTGTTGATTTGAGTCTTTTTTTTTACCTGATAGGCATTATACTGAATAAATTCTTTCTGCACGTCTTATGATGGTGTTGATTTGAGTCTTTTTTTACCTGATAGGAATTATACTGAATAAATTCTTTCTGCACGTCTCATGATGGTGTTGATTTGAGTCCTTTTTTTTTACCTGATAGGCATTATACTGAATAAATTCTTTCTGCACGTCTTATGATGGTGTTGATTTGAGTCTTTTTTTTACCTGATAGGCATTATACTGAATAAATTCTTCCTGCACGTCTTATGATGGTGTTGATTTGAGTCTTTTTTTTTACCTGATAGGCATTATACTGAATACATTCATAATTTACTTAAACCATATTGAACATTTCACATCGTTGAGGGATGTAACTCTGGAAGGAAAGCGATTCTCACGATTACGCAATTAACACAAGAATAATAAAATGTAAACAGTGGCAAATGGTTCTGATGACTGCTAAGCAATTTAGAGTCTATTTGTTTATATATTTAAGTACCCGTGGATGCGTATCGTTGAGTCACGTTTCTGTTGCAGCGATTGCTTATACAAAGAGATGAAACTGTGTATACATACGTTTATAAAAGAAACTTAGGTTGATTTTTTGTGTTAACACCCAATGGTTTGGCCCAGTAGTTTTATCAAGCGCTAGAGTATACATAATAGCTTATATCCATGACACAATGCCGTTGCTCACAAAGGTCAAGTGTTACTTACCTGTAACTTTTTTTGTGTATAGACGCATTGGAAATCATCCCTCTACGGCAACAAAATAATAGAAAGTCGGGCAGCGTGGTGCCGAATGAAGTACCCCACCTGTCCCAGTTTATGGGATGTTGGCTGTATGGAGTGACTCTGCCTTTTGTTTGTAAAGTAAACACGCATTTCAAGAGAGCGTTGAGGCTGTTCATTTTTGACGTGCGCAAGGTACAAGTATTATATTACATGTAAGTAGCTCTAGGTTTGCTTTCAATCAAGGAGAAATGGTTGCAAATGACACTAATCGGTAAACGGCCAAAAAGGTCATTATGACCAAATTTTCTTTGATTACTGTGGTGGCTATAAGAATGACTGAGATAATTTCATGGTCAATGAGATTCTGCATTATCATCGTTTTGCAAAACAAAAATAATATATATAAGGTTCCGCTCATTTCGTATTTTGCGTAAATTTGATTCTTCAAGACAAAGAACTTACCATGATTTCGTCACTGGTTATCCTGATTATTTAAAAACAACATTTTGTATATCATAGGAAGCATCAAAAATAACTTCTAACTCCATCTTTTGGGGGTGGGGTGGGATATATGATTAATGGGTGCAATTTAGGTTATAGAGAATACAGCCTGGACTTACTTCCGATGTCCATCACTGAAAAGACTACTAATTCTGTTTGGTCATTTTCACTCCCTGGACTTCAGTGGTAAATTGAAAAAATAGCCGATAGCATCCTTTGGTTTGTTTATTTTATTTTATATTATTTTATACAACTATACATTTTATAATTCATTATTTTGCACGTTTAGTAAGTATTATTGTCTACTCTTGGAAAAATCATCTTCCCTATTTTAATAACTGCTAAAGTTATTTTAGTTTGGACTAATTGTTATTTTTTTCCTTTTAGAGAATATGGGAGCAGCAATTTCGATCAGTTCTTTGTTTTAGGCTGCGCGTTTTTTCCCCATTTACACCACATATACATCAATTTCAGTGGCCTAGTGGTTAGAGCGTCCGCCTCGGATGCGGGAGGTCGTGGGTTCGAACCCCGGCCGGGTCATACCAAAGACTTAAAAAAATGGTACTAACAGCTGCCTCGCTTGGCGCTCAGCATTCAGAGGTTAGTGTTAGGACTGGTCGGCCTGGTGTCAGTATAATGTGACTGGGTTGGACATCATGCCACATGTCTGCGACATGATGCCCCAGTGCTAAACATCACTATAAACTGTCACACTGCAGACATCGTAGCGATATGACTGAAAAACTGTTAAAGCTACGTTAAAAATCTAAATCACTCACACACACACACACACACACACACACACACACACACACACACACACACAATTTCAGTCACTGTACATGAAAGTAGTATTGAGGTATACCAACACTGCATTTTTGGCTAGCTGCAAATGCAACAAAGGTATAACACCCTGAATCCAGGCGCTACTTCTGGGTATTATGTTTATTTAGTCAATATGATTGATAGTTTTGGAACGGTTTGTATGTATGCATGTATGTATGTAGGTAGGTAGGTAGGTAGGTAGGTCGGACTAGTTAGACACAGTGATAACCAAAACAAAGGGTGTTCAAATGGAAGCATCTTATATACGAATCACTCCAGGCAAGATGTCGGAATCAGAATTAAAGTTGTTGGCACCAATATTTTATTATAAAAAGTCTTCGAAATTTATCTTGTATATATGTAAGATGACCTTTTGAAAGTACAAACAACATAATTTTACAAGAAGTTTTGCTAACTTGGTATTATAATAGCTAGAAAGAAAGAATAATTTACCATCAATTCAAATCCATACCAAGGCTATAGAATTTTTTTTTTCTAAAGTCGTGTTTAAAAACATCGAGTTTCAAGTCCCTAATATACAAGACAAACAAGAAGAACTGTCATGTTTTGTTTTCATATAAGTGCAAGGCCCAAAGTGAAATTCTTGAGATTGCTATAACCAGTCAGCTATTGCTGTTAGGATCCGTTTCTATAAAACATCGGGGCTGTTTCTGTTTATAGCCGTTTGTATAAACCTTCATCATGAAATAAGTAAAGGGTCAGCCTTTCCATAAGTGAATTGTCATCTCATCAGTAATTCAATGGGCAAAACTGCAAAAACATGACAGTTTGTCTAACATAGTGGTATAATAAAAAAGATTGAACATTTTGGATAAGAAATATTAGGGAAGTTGGCGCAACCGGAAGTCCAGTTAGAGTAAGTTCAAACATTTGCTGGGAGACCATATGCAATGAAACCAACTTCTGCTGAGTATGTCTTTGATTAGATCTGCAAGACGTCGTGACGTGCATTAACTGCAAACCCTTCACACACGTTCCGACTTTCGAGAGGTGTACTACAACACAGCTTTAAGTTGCAGTTTCAGGGTTTGAGTACATTTGCAGTGTCAGTCACATTGCTCTTTCGTGTTGCTTTATCTGTTGAGACAGAATAATGATCATCTAGTTGCTAAAAGTGGCACAAGATGAAACGTTTCAAACTTAGGCGCTTTGAAAGCCTGACTTTTGTTGGGGAAAAATCGATAATTCAATGGAGGAAATAATAACAATTTAATCTATTAGATCAGATATGGGAAACAATTGTGTCCATTAAAAACATTTTTGAAATTTACCTTTGGCTATTAAAAGCAAGAAATTAGTCAAGCTGTCTTAGACATCAGATAGACAAAACGGTGTTCGTTTGGGAGCCATCATCCTTCTTAAGTATCGTGTGGTAATATACGGTATTAACATTCTGTTGCTGCAAAAGATATGACAGTTACAGGTCACCTGAGGTCAGTTCCAGGTTCTCACTCAGTTGTAACCCTATATGCCTTATGATAACAGTAGCGTGAGAAACTAGTGTATGAGGCGCCGTAGCGGACAAATGCTTGTCCAATCAGAACGTTGCCGTTGAAATTTTAATGGCATATGTTCAGAATTCCAATTTCACATGTTGTATCAAAAATGCTTGTCTTTAAAGTTCCATTTTCTAGGTCGAGATTTTAGATTGTATCTGTTGAATTAAACAGTAGTGGTTGAAAATTATATTTACTATGTTGAGGTTTTAGATTGTGTCGTTTGAATTACACGGCGGTGGTTGAAATTTCAATGTCATACGTCGAGAATTCCCAATTTAAGTATTGGTTCAAAGAGTTTATGTTGAAAGTTCCATTTAATATGTTGAGTATTTAGATTTCATCTGTTGAATTACACAGCGCTGGTTGAAAATTCAATGTCCAATGTTGAGTTTTTAGATTGTATCTTCTGAATTACATGGCGGTTGTTGAAATTTTAATGTCATATGTCGAGAGTTTCAGTTTAACATGTTGAATCACATCGATTTTGCTGAAAGTTCCATTTCGTATGTTGAGTTTTTAAATTGTATCTGTTGAATTACACAGCGGTGGTTGGACATTTTATTGTGCTTGTCAGAATCGCTATTTTTATGTGGTGAAATGATGTGTTGGTGTTAAAAGTAACATTACACAATGTTCACTTTAACAATTCAAAATAATATCGAGTATTAAGATACATCATTCGTGTATTTCAATTATGAGGCGCCATTACATTTCGTGCATTTACAGTTTGAAAGTTACCATTCACAGGTCGAGAATTACTACGAATGTCTTCGCTAGAGGTCGCTCTCTTGGACGGACCGCGTTATTTTTAAACAAGGAGACTGCTTCTCGTTGCTGTGAAATTCAACATATGAAATCTAAATACTCGCCATATGAAATGGAACTTTCATCACAAACAGTTACATACAACGTGTGAATGAGGGATTCTCGACATACGATATTGAAATTTCGACCACCACTGTGTAATTCAAAATATACAGTATAAAACGTCGACATAGGAAATAGAACTTTAAACCACTACTGTATAATTCAACATATAAAATCTAAAATCTCAATCTAGAAAATGGAACTTTAAGGGCATGCAATTTTGATCCAACACGTGATATTGAATTTGTCAACATATGACATCGTCATTTCAACTGCAACTTTCTCATTGGACCAGCTTTTGTCCGCTACGGCGCCTCATACTAGTGTGCGTGTGTTTTCTCTGTTTTAGTCAGTTGTAATATAGCCATTAAAGTAGTTAGACCAAACCATGTTTTGTGTTATTTAGCAAAACATAACATGGTGTCAGAAGTGAAAATTTTGGAATAACTTGGAGTTATACCACTAAGAAGTATATCTCCATAACAATACTGAAATTTGGATGCACAAGTGTATGTGTTAATTGTGACACCATGGAAAAACTCAATCAGCCACCCGAATTGGACTTTAATTCCCACAGTCTAGCAGAAATTTGGAGGAGGTGGAAGCAGACTATGCAGTCTTATGTAGATGTTGCGCTTGCAGATAAAGAAGACAAAGACAAATTCAGTGCTTTCCTATATATTATTGGTCAGGATTGTAGAGACATTTACAACACATTTACATTTGAGGTCAATGAAGCTGAAAAATTGCTCCACTTATCAAGAAGTTTGAGGATTATTGCAATCCAAAGCAGAACATTACTGTAGAAAGGCACAGATTCAATACAAGAATCCAACAAAATAATGAAACCATTGACCAATATGTAACTGAACTTAAATTGATTGCAAAGAACTGCAGATTTGAAAATCTACAGGATGAAATGATTAGAGGTAGAATTGTCTGTGGGACTAATTCTGAAAAAGTAAAAGAAAGACTTTTACGAGAAGATCAACTAACATTACAAAAAGCACTGGCTATTTGCAGAGCAGACGAAAGTTCCAAAACGCAGATTCAAAGTATGCAAAATGAAGCAGCTGCATCAGAAGTTCTTGGTGTGAAAATGAAGAAAAAAGAAAAGAAAATGGCACAACCAAAGAAAGCGGAAATGTTATATATGAAATCAGAATCCAGATTATTCAACTGTGGTAAATGTGGCAAATTACATGCAAAAGGTAGGCGTCCAGCCTATGGAAAAACTTGCTACAGGTGTCAAAAACAGCATCAATTTCTGAAATCCTGCAAGACAAAACAGTTGCATGCTATGTAAGAATTCTCAAGTGAAGAGGAAGAAACAGCTTTTGTAGGAAGAGTGACAAAGGCAAACACGGAAATCAGTGACAAAGAATGCTACGTCACTCCGAATCTTCATGGTACTGATGTCAAATTTAAAACTGATACTGGCTCGCAAGTAAATATTCCAAATCACATTTTTGAAACACATTGACAAGGTTCAAGTAAAACCAATCAAGAACTGTCTCACAAGTTACTCTGGTGAGAAACTAATTGTCATAGGCAAATGCAAATTAAACAGCATGAATCAAGAACTTGATTTTTATATCACAAAGGCAAACCAACCGCCTATTCTTGGGTTCAAAGCGTCTCAAGATTTGCAATTAATACAAGTTGTTTGCAATGTTCACAGGAATAAGGACAATCATATCGTGAAAGAATTTCCCAGTGTGTTCAAAGGTCTAGGATGCCTGAAAAAAATATCATATTGCAATTGACAAAAATGTGAAACCTGTCATTAATCCACCAAGGACAGTTTATACAGATTTACGAGAATCACTTAAATCAACTTTGGAAGAGATGAAACCGAAAAATGTAGTACGGAAAGTAGATGAACCAATATAATGGGTCAGTTCATTAGTAGCTGTTGAAAAACCGATGTCGGGAAAACTACGAATTTGTCTAGATCCGAGAAATTTGAATCCAACTATCAAGCGAGAGCATTATCAGCTTCCTACAACTGAAGATATAACCACAAGGATGGCTGGAGCTAAGGTTTTCTACAAAGAATATGCCAATCGTGGTTACTGGCAAATACCCCTGGATGAGGAAAGCCAGTTATTGACAACATTTAACATCCCGTTTGGTAGATATTGCTACCTGAGAATGCCTTTTGGTATTAAATCTGCTCAAGAAGTGTTCCAGAAACGTATGGCACAGTGTTTTGAGGACCTGCCTGGGGTGGAGACTGATATAGATGACATAATTGTATGGGGAACTTCAAAGGAAGATCATGATGGAAAACTGAACAATGTTTTAAAGATATGCCAGGAAATAAATCTGACACTGAATTTGGAAAAATGCCAATTTGGACTAACAGAAGGATGCTACGTGGGACACATGTTGACATCATCAGGTTTTAAACCTGACCCAGAAAAAGTAATAGCAATCACAGAAATGCCCGCTCTGACGGACAAGAAAGGAATTGAAAGATTACTTGGTACAGTCAACTACCTAGCGAAATTTATCCCAAATATGTCTACAGTGACAGAGCCAATCAGAGCACTTTTGAAAAGTGACACTGAATTTGCTTTGGAAACTGCACAGAAGCATGCATTTGAAGAGATCAAACAGATTCTAAGCAAAGAACCTCTGTTGAAATACTACGATGTTAAGAAGCCTGTCACTGTTAGTTGTGATGCATCAAAATCAGGACTTGGAGCAGTGTTAATGCAGTCAGGCAAACCCATAGCATTTGCATCAAGGTCTTGGACAGATACAGAAACAAGGTATGCACAGATCGAAAAAGAACTGCTTGATGTGCTATTTGGTCTTGAAAGATTTAATCAATATACTTATGGTCATCATTTACAAGCTGAATCGGATCATAAACCTCTGGAATCAATCCTCAAGAAAACTCTATCTGCCGCACCACCTAGACTTCAGAGAATGCTTTTAAGACTGCAGAAGTACAGTTTTGGCTTAACGTATAGTCCAGGAAAAGAGTTAATTGTAGCAGATACATTGTCGAGAGCATACAGACAGACGAACACATCTGAGATGAACATGGATAGTGAAATTGAGTGCTATGTGCACATGATCATGTCAAATATACAGATACACAGCTAGAAGCAATAAAGAATGTAACTAAGCGTGTTAATAAAATGACCAAATTACGAGAAATGATTCAAAGTGATGGCCAAATGATAAACATCTCGTACCTTTTGAAATCAGAAATATCTGGAACTTCAGAGATGAACTTTCAGAAATGGGCGGATTAGTTCTAAAAGGAGAGAAGATTGTAATAGCAGATGCTCTTCAGAAAGAAATGCGAAAAGAGTTGCACAAACGGGCATTGAGAAGACAAAACAAAGAGCAAGAGACATTATGCATTGGCCTGGGATGAATGCACAGATTGCAGACACAGTATCGAATTGTTCTACTTGTCAGAAATACAGACAGTCAAATCCAAAAGAACCATTGTTGTCTACACTACCTACTGCACCATGGGAAATGATTGGAACAGATTTGTTTATGTGGAATAACTACAACTATGTCTTAATAGTAGACTATTGCTCCAGATATTTTGAAGTTGCCAAGTTAGAAAATACACGAGCAAGCACAGTAATCACACACACAAAGTTAGTTTTTGCAAGACATGGAATACCACGAGAAGTAATGAGTGATAATCGACCACAGTTCTCCTCAAAAGAATATGGTCAGTTTGCAAAAACCTGGGGTTTCAAACACACTACGTCTAGTCCCAAATATCCACAGTCTAATGGTTTAGCAGAAAGAACCATTCAAACTGTCAAAGGAATTCTCAATAAGGCAAAGAGAGATGGAAAAGATACATATTTATTGGAGTATCGAAATACACCAATTGATGATATAGGATCTCCGGCACAAACACTGATTAGTCGAAGACTTCGATCGACTTTACCTACTACCAACATACAGCTACATTCGCAAGTTTTAAAAGAAAGAAACCTAAAGTGGAAACTAGGTGAAAAGAAAAATCAGCAAAAGAAACAGTATGACAGAACAACTAAAGAGCTTCCAAATCTGAGTTATGGAGACAAAGTAAGAATCAGAAGACAAGATCTTTGGGAACCAGCTGTAGTCATCAGAAAAAGTAGCACGCCAAGGTCGTATGATGTGAAAACCCAGGATGGTGCTATATACAGGAGAAACCGAAGACATCTGTTACAAACAAAAGAGACATTACCAGAGATATATGATACATAAGAAGATACTAACAGGAGGTCACTGAACTGAATGACAAGACGCCATTAGTCATCAATGAGCCAAACCAGAGAGGGGAGATTCGAACAAGGAGTGGACGTCTAATAAAAAAAACCTGCAAGATACAGAGATTTTGTTACGTGAACTAGATAATTTTTCTGAATTATATTGTGTCTTGTGAATACTAGAAACTGGAAGTGTTTAAGGGCATAATAATACATCTGTTATATCACATCAGTTTATATGCAGTGATAACAACTGGATTGAAGAAACAATTTAGGACTATAGGTTTTAGTGGCAATGCCAGTATATCACCATGTATTTGTTTTCATGAGTATAAGAATGATTGTGAATGTCATAAGGCTAGAACTTAATTTTAACTACAATTAGTCAAACTTTTCCAGCTCACCAGAAACTATTTCAAATATATATTCAGGTACAAAATAAAACGTTGTCAAGTTTGAATATGTTTACAAATTTATTAAAAAGAAAAGGAGAAATGAATATGTGAATTTAAAAGAAAAGCACAAAACTCATTTTTAGGGAAATTGTGGTAATACATGATATTAACATTCTGTTGCTACAAAAGATACAGTTACAGGTCACCTGAGGTCAGCTCCAGGCCCTCGCTTCGCTGTAACCCTATATGCCTTATGATAACAGTAGCGCGTGAAACTAGTATGCGTGTGTTTTCTGTTTTCGTCAGTTGTAATCTAGCCATTAATGTAGTTAGACCAAACCATGTTTTGTGTTATTTAGCAAAACATAACATATCGTTTGTCTCAAATAAAATACAGGCAAGACAGGCAAAGACATTAAGAGTAGAAACAAACTTAATAAAATCTAAGTATCATAAAACAATTACACAAGATATGCATTGTGCAGCATGCAATAGCATATTAATTCGTTTCGGTGAAACGCATGTATACATATGACAGTCTTTTTGGTTTTCCGTGATCAAGGTCAGGTAATGTATATACTTTCTGATAAGATGCATCTTTAAATTGACTCTACTGGGACTCATATTTTTTATTGCTTTCTGAGTTATTACTATACTTATACTAAGCGTGTTTTGCTATGCCGACACACAAAATCCATGTCGTTTTCCGTAAGGAATTCACAATGTTTAAACAGCTTCAACGGATCTTTGACATTTGCTCCTGCTTCCATTATCAAGCAAACCGTAACAAATACAATATCTTGGAAAAACGTGTTTGATGAATAGGGGAATTTTTCTTTTGATGCTGAAAGTTATATTTGGTAATTATGAGAAAATTTTTTAAAACTTCCATGGGTCATGATGCTTCCAAAAGGAATTTATATTGGGCAAACCTCATACCAATTAGTGAAACCTCCATGTTTCTATATGTCACTGAGATCAATACCTGAATAAAAGTTTCCACGCACTCAGCACAGGGTTTTCAAAAACATATCCATTAGAACGTTTTAGCTTTCCCTACCTTTGGGCTATGTCTTTACCCCTAGCATTTTTATTTTCATGTCAATTAAGAGAGGAGAGAGCATCTGAGTAGTCAACGTTTTGCTTGAGTTGTTACCCACTGGGTTACAAAACAGACCTCAATTACACAGATAATTATAATTATTATTGCACAAAGACTCTGTTCTCCGATATCCCTACAGCTTAGGGTATAACAGCGGGTATACTACACGCTTTTGCAGTATGGAAACGTTTCCCTGAGTATGAGGAAATAGTTCGAGCCCGATTTCAAGCCTAGAGTTCAAAGTCTTATTTGTGTGCTCTGATCTCTCAGCCCATTGGCAAGCCTAGAGTGCAAAGTCTTATCTGTGTGCTCTGATCTCTCAGCCCGATGGGAAGCCTAGAGTTCAAAGTCTTATCTGTGTGCTCTGATCTCTCAGCCCGATTTCAAGCCTAGAGTTCAAAGTCTTGTCTGTGTGCTCTGATCTCTCAGCCCGATTTCAAGCCTAGAGTTCAAAGTCTTGTCTGTGTGCTCTGATCTGTCACCGAGACGTAAGTATTGCCAACGGTTTTCGCTATTAGTGGAAGGCGAACCGCATATATTTGCCAAGTGTGGAATATATATTTTGTTAGCAGAAGATTAATTTTAATTATTGAATAAATATCTTAGCATCTCATATCAGTAAAATCGGGTATCAACGTCAGTTCAATTAGCTGTTATATATTGCGGCAGCTAATTAATCGTTTTACTTATTGCAATCATATGCACGTGAAAGGACATATTAGAGCAAGTGGAAATATGACATGCTAGTATTATTAAGTAACGAATGCGTCGACAGCGCTCTTTGCATCTGTATAGGCATTTTGAGTTGATGACAGTAGTACTCGTTCATTTCTCCGATGATGCGAGTCCTTTTGTATTACAATGGTAACTAATAAACACTAAATTAAACAGAAATGTAGATCGTCTTAAATTACAGACATATATGTTCAACTTCTTTTGATGCAGAAATCAAAGTAGCGCAAAAGTCACGGTGCTATCATTCTTTGGTTGGTTGGTTTTTTTTTGTGGTTTTTTTAGGGGAGCGGGGCTTACACAGAACACAATATTCACATTTCATTTTCAGGCCTTTGAAAAATGTAAAAACAAACTTAAATAATAACAGACCAACAAAAGGAAAAGAAACCTCAATAAAATAAAAACAAAACAAAGTTTGAGGGACACAACTAAGAACAAGTTAAGTATGTCATCGAAAACAAATGAGATCTTGCAGTTTGTCTATACAACTATTTCATTGGTACACATTCTAATTGTGCTATCTACAGGAGTTACCCATATAACGCGAGGTTCAACTATCACCCGCTAACGAAACAAGCCAGATGCGTGTCTTCGGTATGTTACTACCGTTCAAATCCTCGTTTTATGCTATTATCTAGTTGCAAAGATAAGCGACCTTTCACAATAATGTTCTCCTTAGTCTAAACTATTCCATGTAATTCACCATTAATTGTTTCGCTATCGCGATATAGCATTTCAGCGACATCCATTTGATATCAAGAATGCATAGTGCTTTCTGAAACACCTTTGTCAGAAACAATTTCCTGTAATGTCTCTACATCGACGTAGTCGTCTCAAACGTGGAGGCGAGCTATTCATAAGAATTATATCAGAATGAACCGTTTTTCTTGTAACTCAAGATTTGTAGTATATACATTCGTTTGTTTGCTCCAATAATATTTGTGGTAAATGCAAATATAAAATCAGGAATAGATTTAAGATCAGTGGCAAATATAGTGTTTCTTCTTTAAAAATACAAACACTTTTCAATATTGAATTAGATCACAGTACAATGGTTGCGAATTTAATATTACAGTTATCAAAAGTTCGTATCCTAACATGGGACCAGCCTAGATCAACTACCTTGGGGTGTCCTTGGAAAATCACTTTAATTGCCTCGGCACAAAACAACTTACTTGTGTTGCTGTGCCGTAATGCGCCCAACTTTTGGGGGCCTCGGGTGACCGAGTGGTCTAGAGCGCTAGCCATTACCGATCACTGCCATCTCATCTCTTTCTGTGTAGGTTTGAGTCTCAGGCTTGGCCAATGTGGGTATGTGAGGAAGCTTGCCAGTAGCTTCCTATAGGTCGGTGGTACTTACCGGGGTTTATTGATTATTGTGTACTGAAAAATGGCTTATAGAAAGCAAAAAGGAAGAAAGAAAAACCAGTGTCCAATGGCAATGAGAAAGAAAAGAAGATCATGGGAGAAAATAACACTATAGTAGCACGAAAGAATTCGCTCATATTAATTTTTATAAAACATGATATTTTAAATAACATCACGACATACTTTCTTCTCTCTCTTTGGAACGTTGGGTAAAATTTCCAAGTAATTGTCGTTAGTATGATCTCATTGGCTGACTCTAGAAGATAGATATTTCAGTTTCTGGCTCACTCAATACACCAGGTTTTAAAATTTTCAAGAAACCATGGCTCATCAAAATGTGACCCCCGTCATTTTAAAATGATTGAAGCAAAGTGGTGGTTTAAAGGTATGATTACCAATCTTTACAATTTTCGTAAAAACCTAGCACACGAATATGTGACCTTCCACCATTTTGTTTTCTTAAAATTACCATAGCTCACCAGTATGTGACCCTTCCCCGCTCTCACTCAACCATTTCAAACCAGTTCCAAAATTAAATTGATACATAATTAAATTATAATACATACAGGGCCGTGTTCGAGTGATCGTACATTTCCTATATTCTTCTTAGGTAATAATCCTCAATATTCTTTCAACAAAGTCTCTACATCTTTTAATTGTTTTTCACTTTGTTCAATTTCTATTTCATCTAAATATGTTGCTAATTGTCTTTGCTGAGCTGTTGGTGCAACTGTATTAACAGCTTTTTTACATACTCATACTGGATTAACAACTTCTTTATACACTCTAGCTTGTTCATCTGCCTCATTTTCTGTAATTTTTTTCACCTTTTATTTTCTTCTCGAAGACATCCTAATGACTTATTAAGATTCACTTCTACCATATGGTTCATTATATCTAGGATAGAATTTATATTTTTTTAATCTACCCTTTCATAAATCGTCATTTCTTCACCGTGTATTCCCTTGTAGAAACTATTTGTTTTATGAAAATAGGTTTAATTAATTTATATCTGCATCAAGTAATAGTCTTCATGGTAAACAGGATTTTCAATTACACTACAATTTGCTCTTTTTTTATACTATTTAAATAGAACAAAAAACAACTTGGACAATTTGTTCTTTTTGATACTATTTAAATAGAACAAAAACAACTTGGACAAGAGTAGGTTTTTTAAGTGTTAATGAAGATTGAGAACATGTTGCAAGTTCTGGCCAGAAAAGCGAGCAAGCTGTCAAATTAGTTCTGGAATAAGTCGAAGAATATAAACATGAATTAAAAACCAACATCGCAAATGGAGTATACCATGCACGTGCAACTTTCTCCATAACGCTGGCCGGATAGTGTTTTTTTTTAAAGTCACACCATATACGGTTAGTGGACATAGAATGCCCGTGCCTGGAGTATATAAAGAGATAACTGGTAAACATTGGACAGGACAGTGTTCAGATTAAATGTATGGAAAACAAATCAACAAACCACACGAAAAGTTGCAAATGCTAGATCAGAAAAAAATATCGACGTCATTGTCAGAGGCAACAAAATACTTCCGGGAGTAAAATTTAGTAAGTTTCTCCCAACTGATATTTTAAAAGCTGTAACGACATAGCTGAAAGAAGATTATAAAAACAAATAGAATAAGACATTCTACAAGGCTTTATCAATTGTGAGATTTGTGTTGTCATGTAACTAGGAATGTAAATGGCAAATGGTGTCGGCGAATTCCAACTTTTCGATAGGCAGTGGACTCTGACCCTACACCCCAACATAAATGTCCAAATATCAAAAAATTACTTATCAACTATAAATGATTGTGATGTTACGAAATTAGCAGTGCCTGTGGCTAAAACGTATTCTCTATTTGTTGGGATTATGAAGAATATACGCCACACTTCGAAATGGGCTGAGAGAACGATCACAATAATAGTTTTAAAGAGAGACGTTCACACATGGAATCTAACGAGGATGGTAGGAATACTTTTATATATTTAAATTTAATTTATTTTGAAAACCGCTTTGATTGGCTAAGGTGTTTTAAAAAATAAAATTGTGAGAGGTCCCACTTGTTTTGTGGCGCTTTTGTTTGGTTATCCGTATCATATAGTATGGTTGCCATCTCACCATATACCCTAGCTACCGCCGTGTTCGTCAACTCTACTGTTTTTCGCTTCTTAACAGTACGAGGAGTCACCGCATTAAACGTTTTCGGATGATACTTTCTGCAGTCCTTAACGACATGGCCTGTCTTATTGCAGCCGTAACACAGGAGATCTCCTTTGTGCAAGAGGGTACCCATATGTGCCCCTTGGGTATTCCATGAAGCGATCACGGCTGGTATTACTGGCCCCTGGCTTCCCATCATTCTAACCATTCCTTCTTTGGGTTGCCTTCTCAGTGACCTTCCAAGGTTCACTGATGCCGGGTTTGTCCCCGCCACCCACGAGAACTCACGATCCGCTAAATCTTTCCGATACGTACGTGCTCTTTCAACTTCTCTTCGCGTTTGCCCTCATACATTAACGCCGTACCAGTCTATTTTTATCCACTTATCAAAAAGTACTCGAACAAGTGCATGATATTGCGCTAGCGTTTCTACGGTTCTTTTCTACAACTATGAGGCATTTTTGGAAACTTTCAGCCGATAGGTTAAAATGCCATAGCAGCGCTTTTTTCAGGGAGCCCTTGCCGTCATTCTGATGAACCAGTGCCAACCTCTCGAATTGCGCCAAAAAGTTGTCAGTGATTTCGTCCTTGTCGTTGAACATGGGGATAGTGATCTCTATCGTTTGTGATTTCGTCCTTGTCGTTGAACATGGGGATAGTGATCTCTATCGGTTGTCTGTCTTAAAATCGCCTCCTTGTGGGTCCTGAACCTTCATTCAGGTCTTCATCCCTCCTGAACTCGGCTTAGCTCCTCAGCCTCTCCATTGCCAACGTATGTTCGTGTTCCCTAGCTCTTTCATCGGCTTACAATCTGGCTAACTCAGCTCTTTCTCCTTTGCTCGCTGATTGTATTTTAATCTCTCTCTCTCTCTCTCTCTCTCTCTCTCTCTCTCTCTCTCTCTCTCTCTCTCTCTCTCTCTCCCCTGTTTGTCTTTCTTTATTTCGGTCTGTTGCTTGTCTTTTTGTTGCTCCGCCGTTTGTTGTTCCTTGTGTTCTCTAACACTTCACTCCACAAATTCAGCTAACTGAGCCCCTACGTACCCAAACTCATCCTAACCAATCGACCTTAATTTCCTAACTGTCTGTATGTCGCCATCCTGGTCTACTTGTACGGTGGTGCAAGAATTAAGTTCTCTACCCACTCTTACCTTACTACTGTTATCGAAAATAGCTCCACACGTACCTGTTTCTGGAATGGCCCTACCTATGGAGTCACTTAAACCAGACTATCCTTTGCACAAACAATCAATAAACGGCAGTATATAGCCTGAATTCTCCCTAAAATTCAGCTTAAATCTTACACACCAAACAAGGCATAATTACTATTGCGCGCTTACCTAATTAACTCTTCTCTCAAGAGAATACCAATGCTATTTCCCCCCTGAATTCCACATATTCAGAATACGACCCTTTCTCCCCAACGCACCGAATAATACTAAATGCACGTGCCTCAACCCCTTACAAGGTTATCATCACAACATCAAAAGCAATGGCAAGAAAATTGCATGCACTGAACATACAAATCAGCAGACAATGGTTCGTTTCGCTCCAATCGATATTTCTTAACAAGCGCTACAGATATTATCAATGTTTGGATAAATTACGTTCTATTATATATTTGCTCAAAATCTTCACAAGAATAAGACCGCTCCTGTGGCCTAATGGTTAGAGCGTCCGCCTCGGATTCGGGAGGTCGCGGGCTGGAATCCCCGGCCGAGTCTATCAAAAACTTATAAAAACGCTACTATTAGCTGCCTCGCTATGCGCTCAGCATTAAGAGGTTAATGTTAGGACTGGTCGGCCTGGTGTCATGATAATGTGACTGGTACATGATACTTCATGTCTATGACAAGATGCCCCAGTGCTTGACATCACTTTAAACTAACACTCAGATATCGTAGCGATATGACTTAAAAATTATTAAAGCTACGTTAAAAATCCAAATCACACACACACACACACACACACACACACGCACACGCACACATTCTTGTAAAACCTACAGAACGGTTACATATGATTTTTTTACCATCAAAACGGGGACATTTTTATTTTAACAAATTATGGGCGATAAAGATCTATTTTGCTATGCATCTGATCTATACGTGTCATTTGTAATTGATTTGTGGCTGATTTCCAAAAGACACAGTATCAGAATCTTTACCATCAGAACGGAGACACACACATATACACACTGTTAGAAATTATACAATCAAATAGGGGACATTCAATAAGTATGCATTTTGATTCTAAATAGGAATCAATTCAATCTAAATACTGCAGTAATCTCACCTCATGCACATAGTTTCTATCCATATTAACAAACTAGATTAAATTGTCATGTTGAATTTTTATATTATGTTTGTTGTATATATAAGTAAAAATGTACGTCCAGGAGTTTGAAGAAGTTGAATTGTCAGAGTTGTGTGAAAATACAGAGAATGTGTCCCTTTTTCTAAAATGAAAATCAAAGATCTGCATGCCAATATTCAGTTAAAATAATTTTATTGCCAAGACTACGGTTTAGAATTTAAAATGTCCCATAAAATAACACATTTCTAACTTTGGTCTACAGGAAGTTGCCACTTTTAGTGCAATGCCCTTCATTAATAAGCCAATGCATGATAAGATCTCTTCGATACGAAACACACAAAAAATTTAATTTTTTATGATGGTATGGCTTAGTTTTAGTGAACTCAGGTCAGAGCCGCATAAGCGTCCCTGTAGCCAAATAGTCCCTATTAAAATCAAATTATGTGGATTGATTGTGTGCAGTATTTATGACAGAAACTGGTATATACGTACAATGGAAAGATTGAGAAGGGTCTGTCCCGTTATCTGGAGACGCCTTGGTGTAGAGTTACAGGCGAAATGAGGCTTAAAATCATGATTTGACTGACTTAAGGGAGCGTAGGAAAATTAGTTCCCGGTATCTGGTGTTT
Organism: Megalonaias nervosa; assembly: GCA_016617855.1. Classification (NCBI taxonomy): domain Eukaryota; kingdom Metazoa; phylum Mollusca; class Bivalvia; order Unionida; family Unionidae; genus Megalonaias; species Megalonaias nervosa. The sequence continues at coordinate 23,119 of JAECUM010010085.1, forward strand.
GAGTTGTGACTTGTATTTTATGGTAGTTAAGTACTGGCGCTACGTTACGGAAATGTAATAAGGAGAAACCATGCAGTTGTGAGGTAGGCAGGCAATTGTGAAGTTGTGATGTAAATGTGTAGTTGTGATATTGGTGGTCATGCATTAATTAGAGGAAAATTATTATAGTTTCTTTCATTCGTTCACTAAAGAGACCTATTGCATGTAACAGTATTAATGTTCTGCCTTTCGCTTAGAGGAGGAGTCAGTTGTGAATTTAATGTTGCGTATTTGCGGTCATTTATTGATTAGAGAAAAACTGACGACTGTTATCATCGGGGCCAGAAAGAAATCAAGCTAGCAAGAAGGAAGAACGACAGACAGAAGTAACAGAGCAGAGAGAGAGAGAGAGAGAGAGAGAGAGAGAGAGAGAGAGAGAGAGAGAGAGAGAATATAAAATGCTACTGACTAAACGACGAAAGAATGAGAAATATTTGATAATTTACCTCTGGGTCAAACAAAATTTATCTGATTGTTTCGTTTCACATTATTTATACTTCAGCCAGCATGCACATTTTTGATACATCGAGAAACACTAAATATGAGTATGAAAACTTTTTTCAGCGTCGTGACTGGTGCCATGTGCAAGTACTTGCAAAAGTTCTTTTTATTTCCTATTGGCTCAAGCTTAACTTGTCGGATTTAACTCTAATGCGGTTAATTGGAGGACAGAAATGGTATTATGTTTTGGTTACCATGTAGACTGTTCGTTATTATTCTTCTAACCACATCTGAATTAACTAAAATCTATGTTAATATTTTCCAGTGTATTTCTTATCCAAATGTGTATGGCTCAGAATTAAATAGGAGATAAAATATACAAGCACAGATGAATTGCTAGAATCGCTTGCCCATCGTGAAAACCGTGCATAACATCTGCATGAAACCTTTTATTCAGTTTTCTTGTGTTCCAGATCTAATTTGGCGAAATCTGTTATGAACGTTGGACTACCCATTAATAAACATGCATATCGATATTGCTCTCTGTGTTAAAATAGAAAATATATCATATATATTTGTCTATGTTTACATAAATGATTTAAATCCTGTTAGCTCTTCTTGATGCCATCTTCGGTGAGTAATTCGGAAGCAAAGTGCACAAGCCAACAGCAAAACTGTGTGAATATTTACCACGTAAATGGGGACAGTTTTCTGACTGATACACATGAGGTTTTGAGTCGAGTGAACGTGTGTATTGTTGTGTATAGCATGATCTGAAAAAAGACCAACAAAATGGGGACATGCACAGATATGCTTATTTTAAGGTTTGTATCATTAAATAAGGCCTTGGCATTCCATTTAAGCCAATATTACAAAACGGGGGTGTCCCTGTTTCGAGGTGTGTATTGACCCTGATGTCCCTGTTTCACGCCTTTCACGCACGCACGCACACACACACACACACACACACACACACACACACACACACACACACACACACACACACTCTCTCTCTCTCTCTCTCTCTCTCTCTCTCTCTCTCTCTCTCTCGATCGATCGAGAATAAAATGTACAAATCACGACTTTGTTAGGATTGCCTCTTATGTGGCGCCTTTTATGTGGCACCTTCGATTTGGTTATCGTTATCTAAGAGATAATCGACCACAGCGTTATTGCCGGATGAAGTAAACGATAAGACAAAATAGAAAATTTTTGGATGTAATAACAGAGATCTGAGCAGAAATATAGAAAAAGAGGAGCCCCCGTATGCAAAATATATCAATTAAATCACTTGCATAAACAAAATTAAATCGAACATTACATTTGCATGATAGACTGTCTCAAAGAAACAAAATTACAAAAGTTATAAGAAATGCAATTAGACAGTCTGTTATACCGATAAAACAAATTTCATCATAGAATCGAGTGAATGACCGAACTCATTTGCTCAGCATGCCTACATAACCTTGTTGCTTTCGGTCAAAGTCAACGTTGGTGTCAAGTCAGAGTCGCCGTAGTGCTTTTCCTCTTCTCTCTATCTTTCCACCTTTCTTCGGGTCATCAACCTTAAATTGGCTAACCGCACTCTTTTCCCACTGCTTGGTGTTCATATGAAGCCATTTCCCCTTTAAACAAATACATAATTATACATCCTCAATATTTGTCAGGCTTTTTTGTTGAGATCGAAAAATAATCCCCACTCTTGGTACGTGAAATATTGTCTCATCGTAATTCAACAGAAACTAAGGATAATATGGGTCAGTTCGCAAGCTGACGCTGTTACACATAATTCTATTGCAATGAAATTAATGTCATCCCAAGCGCTAGTCGCATTCCTAAATGGAACTATGAAATAACTTGACATCTTAGTAAATAGACTAACCCCCTATGGAATATAAATCTCTAACTGGACAATGTGACGGTCGGTATTCGTTCAATGGCCAAATAACTTTGACTCGGTTAACAGAACTCACATCTTATTTATGCAAGTGAATTAAAGAAACCCGCTTCATGCCTTAACTACAATATTTAATACTTAGCAATCCGTTGTCATGACATTTTCAGACATAGTAATATCAATCCCTAGTCTTCATGATTCATATTATTAGAGACCGATAAATTTACAAATTCTCAGCATGAAATTCCTATTACAAACAACGAGTAAATGCGAGCAATTCTCTCAAAATTCATATCTAGACAAATATTGTATGTCAGTCTTAGAATGCATGAGTCATGTAACATTCTAGACAAATTAATGTAAACAATTAACTTCCGAACTCAATGAAAATTGATGTATGGACTTAAAAAGAACACATGCAACAATAATTACAAACTTCTATACTGTATACGATTAAGTCAAACATTGTGCTTTCCGAGACTCGCTTTCTTTTATATGAAGCAGAATCTCTCTCTATCTTTAAGGTTCCATGTCCCTCAACTTCCAGACACTCGTCCCTTGAACAATTTATTAAGAGAAATACTTAATATTTCCGGGCGTCAACTTCTTGGCTTACCACAGAAACATAGACTGACTAATTTCGCGATGAAAATTAATTAAAACATTAAATTTCTTCTGCGAAACACACACCTCTCATTTAGTTTAGCCAGTCAGGGTTAACTTTATATATCTGCCAAACATTTAACACGCCCATCGAATTTAGAATAATTCTCTCTATTCCGCCTTTATTAATAACTATTTCTAGATAGAAAAAAAACTGATTTTATGACACTTATTTCTAAATGGCACAAATCATCTCTGGATTGTCTCCACTTTGACATTTTTTTTTCTACTTAACCACAATTAACATCGCCTCTATCTTTCTGACGGTTATCACAGCGGGTTCTAATTAATAATCAATCATGCCTCCAAACAAGAGCATCAGATCCATCAAAGGCTAGCGATTTATTGCGGGTCTAGCACATACGTCAATATTAATTGTTTCTTGACAAGCTGACCGCGACAAGATTGTCTCATGTATGTGTAAGATACAAATGGTAAAGGGTCACATGATGGTGAGCTAGGGGTTTTGATAAATTGATAAGTAGTAATCATATCACTGGACAGCCCTTTTGTTTTATTAAAATTATAGGGGTAAAATGTTGGTGAGCTATACTTTCGTTTAGTATGTTTCAAACCATCTTAATGTGGATGAGGGAGCTAGCACTGGCTATATCCATATACTTGAAAGAGTAAAGTTACTTCATTTTATGGTATTACATTTAAGTGCGTTATATTTCATGAAGAAACAAGAGCGTTATGCGGGATATTTGCACTGAAGCGTTGCGAGTTTCTCGAAAGAAACGTTTTGAGTTATGGATATATAATTACGTTTGCAATAGACGCACGTGTAGAGGAAGAACACCAAAATGCCTGTAAATGTGTACATATGCACATGGAAGGCATCTTCGCTAGCCAAGGTTCCGATGTCATAACCTTATCTATACACTTTGGAGTATGAAGCAGTTATTTCTGTGCTTCGGGGCTGTGAATTTCATTGGATGCTGCCGCAAGCCACTGCATCTAATCAAACTGAAGTTGTTCAAACTTGAACACTGCTCCTACATGATCGAGACAAGGGGAGCACACAACTTGAATGGACTAAGCAATATTCCAGTGCCGGTCCGTGTTTGCACAAATACCTTTCAATCAAATACACCTGTGATGACTTCGCTCTGATACACAGCCATAATTTCGATGTTAAACTTACAAAGTATCCATTTTAGGTCAATTGCCCCCACCATTTTCGGCCGATGTACAATGCACCACGCTATTTGTTAATTAGCATTACATACTAAGGGAGGCAACTCATGAAATCCAACAGATGTCGCTGGGACAAAGCACCAATATATCTGTTCGATGCGACAAGGTTTAGATAGGGTTGTCATATTGGAACCATGACTAGTGAAGATGCTCGGAAGGCAAAACGTCTTATGCTCTCACTCCATCTTTCCTAGACGAAATATTATGTGAGCCTTATTGCACAGAGATGTATCCTTTTCACTCTTTCTCTTTAAAAGAGTCGCTTTGTCCCGGTTGTCAACGTTCCAAACTCGCAGCCGACAAGGTGCGGGTTTGTTTTCTAGCATATGAACAGCCCAGGTTGGTTACTATGGTGTGTCCATGAGCAGGTACTTTATTCCAATTGTTTCTACACTAAGTAGTCTAATTGTGTTGATCTGCTGTGAAACACCGAACAAAACTTACATTTTGCATTTTACATTTTAGATTTAAATTGAAAACACGTTTAAATCAAGGAAGAAGCAAATGACAAATGCTGGAAGAAATAATGACATATGCTGAAACAACAAATGTCTGCTTAATTGGTGGTCCATGCAAAATGGTAAGCTCCATTTTATGAGTCGTGAAATGAGAGCCAGTCCATATATTAGGGCAACCCTTGCCACAGTGTTGAGGGCATAACATTAATTAACCACAGATAGAATTAAAGCTGAAAGCCTTGTCTCCAATTGATTTTAATAAAATAATTGTAACATTTCTTATGTATGAAGCAAGAGAAATAAAATGCACAACGGAAAAAGGAATCTTCTCGGGAAGGATTCAAATACTGAGAAACATTTCTTAGTTTTTTCGAACAGGATGGATCACATCATTGCATCAGAAATACTCGACACAGGTTGGCTACATTGGGCTACCTTGTACGACAAAAAAAAAAAAAAAAAAAAAAAACAACAAAAAACTAAAGCGGTTGCCTATAGTTGGGAACCTTGCTTGACACACCAAAAAAAAAATATATAATGCGGTTGCTTACAGTTGGCTACATGTATGACAAGCAGGAAAATAAAGCGGTTGCCTACAGTTGGCTACATGTATGACAAACAAAAGAAAACATAAAGCGGTTGTCTTCTGTTGACAACCTTGCTTGACCAGCAAGAGTAAAAAGCGGTGAATCTATTTTTATTCTTAATATTTTGCCATCGCCTCAATTTTACTTCAAACCAATCACAAAATAACACTGGATGGAATCGCTTTCTTATTTAAGAGATACTTTACTCGGTTATTATCTCCGAGATTTTTTTTTGTTGCTGTGATTACAAATAATGTATTTCTAGATTCCACTATGGTACTATGATTAAACATTTATAAGGTATAAAATGTTAACATTTATTCCCGAGATTTCCAAGAGTAATATTGTGAAATCCTATTCTTGCAACGCCATAAAAATTAATGACGGCTACTTAGTGAGACCCAAGTAAAACCAAATGTTCCTACCAACCGGAAACACTGCTCCATCCTATATGCTTCAATCATGGGTGCCAACCCGTTTGACGAACTCCATGTCGAAAATGGTCAAACGACCAGTTCAGCTGCGATATATTCATACCAGTAATAGTGAACAAGCACCACTTTCCATTGCATTTTTTTTTTTTTTTTGAGCAATGAAATCGATCCAGTACATGTAAAGTAAATGAATTTTTAAATAAAATTAGCGTTGGGGTGAAATATGATGAAAGAGGCAACCGCTTTATTCTGTAGAGGTATTAAATAGCATTGGCAACCTTTTGGAACTGCTGTGCCAGGTCCACCCAATAGTAGAGTGCTGCGTGCCAAATTATAATCGTCCCTTGAACTTAATTATCGTTTTCAGTACATAGAAGATAAAACTGTAAACTCGCACCGCGTGCCTTTCCAAAGAGTTTAGCGTGCCACCTTTGGCACGCCTGCCATAGGTTGCCGATACCTGACTTAATGGCTGGTGAATGACATATTGATTGAGCAGTATCTTTATAATTCTAGCCATAAGATTTATTTTGGTTTACATGAAAACTGATTTGTTTTTGCTGTTGGGGGGTGGGGGTGGAAGTGGTTAACGCCAATTTTCAGTACCTGATCGCTTCCCGTGGGTCGGTGGTTCTTTCGGAGGTTTTTCTCCGCCAAATATACTGGCTGCTATATAAAGTCTATCATATGCTGAAAAATGGCGTTAAACCTACAAAAAACCCCAAACATATTATCATATATCCATTTGAATCCAGCCGAAACTCGAACTCGGACAGAAGTGCAATGCGTGAATGCCTATGAAGGCGAGAGCCTGGGGTCACTTGGCCACCCAGGTCCTGAATGACAAAGGAAAAAATAATATAGCTAATATATAAAATAACATAATTACATCAATAATAATAATAATAATAATAATAATAATAATAATAATAATAACAATAACAACAAAACAACAACAATAATAATAACAGCAATAATAATAATAATAATAATAATAATAATAATAAGAAGAAGAAGAAGAAGAAGAAGAAGAAACAATAACAAATCTTTGGTGTAATATTTCCGCGATAGAGAGAAGCCAATATAACGGATCAAACGATATACAAAAGGTTGCTGCGTTTATAACACACCGTTCAGCTTAAATAATCATTACAAATTTTGCTTACTGCAAGGAACTAAAACTCGGATTAGGAAAGCCAAGAAATGTTTCAAATCAAGTAGATTTACCCTCTTGGAAATTATGAACTTTCTTGGAACATATATTCAATACAAAATAGGCCTTGATTGAGAAAGTAATTATCTAGACTGACCTTGGTGCCTGAGAGAGAGAGAGAGAGAGAGAGAGAGAGAGAGAGAGAGAGAGAGAGAGAGAGAGGTGTGTGTGTGTGTGTGTGTGTGTGTGTGTGTCAAAACAGAGTTGTAAGCACGAGGTTATCCTACACAACAGTTTGGATATATAATGTGATATAAGAACACGCATACAATAACACAGAGTAACAATATAGAAAACCTTAGATAAAGATATAATAATAAGACATAATTACGGTTAATGTATTTACTTTATAGAGAGAATCTAAAAGAGCAGAGTACAAGAGTGATGATTTTGTGGCATACCGGTCATTATTAAAGTAATCAGTGTAAACGATGCTCTGTCGTGAATTCAAAATCTGACTGAGGGTTGTCCAGTTTTTGTTTGGATAGTTTTATTATCATCCTTAAAAAGATTCAGTGAGCCTTCGTGGTATACGCGTCTGGTATACGCCCCAAAAACACGTGCATGTTCAGACATATGGTCGCTTCAAAGAAATCATGTGACCTCCACGTGGGTTCGAATCAACCCAGGACTAAATAAACCAGAAATACTTCTACTAAACACATGTATGAGATGTTGCAGAGCTGTGAGTTTGTGGCAGACGTGTCAATATTAATAATCTTTATAAACGTTACTGGCTGTGGGGAATAAAAATCTGGTGAAGAATGCCACGTATTTGTACAGAAAGTTTTCGTACATTCATTTTGGTAGGCACATCAGCCATCTTGATGTCAATATACCCAACATCTACATGGGTTAGCACACTTGACTGAATAGAGTCGACAATCTGAGAAGTAGGTTCAATAATTAAATAATTATAGAATCTTTCATATACATCGTTGTAGGATTTGAAAATTCCACGTACGGGATCAGAAATTTTGGACAGGCAAAAGGATGTCACGATTGTCTGACACAAAGTTCTGAACCCGAGTGTGGAACGTTCCTATCCAACGCTGATGCATAGTGAAGAATAACTTTTCTCTCATCCCTAAACGAAAAATCGGACTACATAATCTGTACGTGTAGCAAGACTACGCAGTTGAAAATGTTCTTTTTGCGGGACTCTAACTTCAACTGCCGCACATTTCAAGAAGTAAATGTGATGTAATTTAATATTTATCTTAAGGTTCCTAGTTTTTCTCTATAGTGTAAAAAAAATATTTGTTTGGACGGGCTCATGGGCCCCTGTTATTTTTGGGCCGCTATGCTTTGCATACCCATGCCATAATGATAGCTACGCCCCTGGACTGCTTGGCACTGTGATAGTAGAAGAAGGAAGAACATAATGTAATGAAATACAGCAGTCAGGTGATGAAAGACAGATATCCTCTACCAGTACCAGTGTTCATTGGAAAATACCAGTGTACAGTACACATATAGGAATGTGAGAATAAATTAAGGTTGTTCAATAGACGTGTAAGGAAGGAACTTGATATAGTAGTACTAACCTGAGCAGCCCGGGTATACAACTAAGTCTTAAAGATTAACACATGATCACTAAAGCATAAACATTAGATCACTGTCTCCTAATGACAACAATAAACAACCTTACGAAAACAAAATCCCATATCTGCTAATAATTTACAAGAATATTCCTGTATTGAATAGATAAGTGTCTGACCATTTACATTTCTTTAGGGGTTGGAGGCTGGGCTATTATTTTTTTAAAAGTATATCTTCTTAGGTAAAACCCAGCTGCCTCAAATTTCACAAATTTCACAAGTTCCGGGTTTTTTGGGTTTTTTTAACCGATTACGTCAATTTAGGCATTTTGGGGATGCAAACTAAAAGCAAGGTTTACTTACCTCCGAAATTGAAGAGCTTTACAACATGCAAGACTACGCACCCCCGAAAATGTGTGTGTGTGTGTGTGTGTGTGTGTGTGTGTGTGTGTGTGATTCAGATTTTTAACGTAGCTTGAACAATTTTTCAGTCATATCGCTACCATGCCTTTAGTGTGGCAGTTTATAGTGATGTCTAGCACTGGGGCATCATGCCGCAGACGTTTAGCATGATGCCCCATCCAATCACATTATCCTGATACTAGGACGACCAGTCCTAACACTAACCTCTGAATGCTGAGCCAACTCCGAAAATGAAGATTTGACAACGGAAGTGCTCCTATAAGCATCGGGAATCATACGCTTTGCAAAAACACATATTAACACACTGTTTAAGATAACTTCCAAGAGATTATTAGACTGACTTCAGTAAGACATGAAAATTAACAAGGTTATGGGGCCACGTGTTTGGAATTAATTTGTTGCTCTTAACATACAAACGTGAATTTGGTCGGCGTAGGGATATTGTCCATAACTGGATAGTAAATCGCCACATAACAGAGTCGCTTTGTAAGCGATTGTGGCGCTGGGTGTGATTCACAGGCAACCCCTGGCTGCTTCTGGGCGCTGGAAACAGGTGGATGCTTATTAATGTTGCTCTGCCACGGAGACATTGTGACCGCCCGAAGACTTTAAACAAGGATGAAACATTATAAAATGAAATTCTAAGAAAAACACATGTCCAGTAAAGAAGCTTAAGCAATGGATTAATTTTCATTTACGACGTTTTTGTATGGCACCTTTGTGAAAAACTGTCAACATAAATAGTCAGTGTATTAGGACAGAAATATTTCTTTCATAACAAATGTAAATGTTTCTCGCCGCGGGGAATCACATACCTGGTAAGGATTGCTATTTTGCTTGAGATGGTTTTATAACCCTCGTGGAGTATTTGGGAATTTCTTAAATCAATGCTACTGAGAGAGAGAGAGAGAGAGAGAGAGAGAGAGAGAGAGAGAGAGAGAGAGAGAGTGTGGCTGAGATTTTATTTTTAACCAGATATTTTTGTCTCTTAGAGAGTGTGTGTGAGTGAGGGGCTGAGATTTTTTAACCAGCTATTTCTGTCTCTTTTATTCATCACAAAATATTATATAATTTTGTTTAAATGATGGGTAGGATATATCGTATAACAAAAATTTTCCCAGCGTACTCCCCCGTCCCAATTCCCCACCAGAAAAAATAAATTGTCAATTCCTTAGGTATAACCCGCATCCTAACATACTTTCATAGCATGTAAAAATCTTACAAATGTCAAACATAAAATTTAATCGGATATTAATTTTCTGTGACATGAAATGCGGGTTTAATGGTTCAATGATCGGCAACTTGGATTCCATTAACAACGTTTCGTATCGAGTTTGTACTGTATACATTATCTTGGTCTAAATGCAAATTTAAGTGCACTCTACCTCGTTGTAAGATCTATTTGATACGGCAATGTTAAGACTTTAAGAAGACAACACGATATAAATATTTTTATGCCTTCTTCAAATATATGCATTGAGACAACAGCCATCAATGTCATTATATGGATAGTATTTTCATGTGCACATTTTATCTTTTCTTGCAAAAAATTTTCCAATACTTTTCTTTGAAGGAGTCTTTTTGCTTGTAGCTCAAACTTTCTATTTATATATTTATGTACCTTTGTATTACATAGGCATATAGATTATACAGATGCACACGTATGTAGAAACGTACGTATGGACCTTTGTGTCCTATCCATATATATATATATATATATATATATATATATATATATATATATATATATATATATATATATATATATATATATATATAAGGACACGTGCTAGATGAATACAAATAATGACAAATGTCACAATCGCGCATAATTTTTCAGGCAGATACAGTGTTATAGGAATTAGAATGTGCTCTCAGTCGTAGGGGTCAAGAATATCATCTGATGTGTTAAGCAAATCAACTTGGATGTTGAAACACATTCAACACTCATGCTTTTGATTTTAAATGTATCCCAAGACTGCTTGAATCTTCATTAAACATAAATAAATATGCTCCTTTAAAAGTCCAGTTTCAACATGTTCGTGTATTTATTTAATTAGTTTTCAAAGCGAGCTCTACAATTCATAAATGCTGTTAGAAAGAAAAAGAATGAGACATGTTGGAATGTATTGACTTTACATAATGTGCCTGACTTTCATCCTTCAAAATGGCGTATTGCACAGCAACATTTCAAACCTGATCCGTTAGAACTAGATAGTAATATAACAATTACTTACCTAAAATCACTGCATGGATGAATGATAAAATGTCCATCTCGCTTATGTCGCAGTTTTTCCCTCATCAACGCATTGGTGTTACCAAATAGTTTCATAGCCAACTTATTGTCTGAAGGCTGGAAAAAGGAATAAATCTGATCCCTTAAGTATGTGGTGGGACTTGATTTTTCCATATTGATATTTTCTTCCGGAGGTATTAATTCCTCTTTTGGAGTTCCGTAAAGACTTGTATTATCTCCAATGAAGTGAACCGTCATCTCCGGTTTGTAATTTAAGTCTGGGCTCAGGTAATCGCTGTATATTGACTCCTCGTCAGAATCGATCGTAATAGTAATAGACGGATTCGCTGTTCCGCATTGAGGTAGGCAGGGCACTGTTGCCTCTGTTTTCTCCGTAACTCGTGAAGAAGCAGCATTCATTCGTTTGAGTTTTAAACTTGGTACGCGCTTAGAAGCTCGAGGTGGTGTGTGATGGTGCTCCGTGGACCCAACAGTGCCTCGAACGGCGCTCCCATTTGCTGGCTTTCTGAACTTGACCGAGTCAGAACGCTGCATGGTCGGAGATAAACTAGACACCACTCGGCTACTTTTGGTTTTAGTCGAAGATGAAGAAGGATCAAGCATGCCACTCATATACGACCTGCCACCTTCCACTGACAGGGAAGAAGAAGGTGGTCGAGAATCGTTACTGTCATGTACTTTATCGGATGCAATAGTAACGAGACGTATATTTTCCTTCTCGTCTGAAGAGGAGCTGGAGGACAATTGGTCACCCAAACCATCGTTGATAAGAGGCTGCCTTGAAGGGTTTGTTGGTACCGACATTCTATCGAATGACCGTTGAGTGTACTGCAAAAAACAGAGACCGTAGTTTACTCTTTCTTTAATTCATTTTTTTTTTTTTTTTTTTTTTTACATAAAGCTGCTCTGTAAATATTATAATATTATATTACCTCAAACATAAACGTTGAGAGTTAAGGATAGTTAAGGAATCCTTTGTCACACAACTATTCTACAGAGATCATTTAATGAGGTTAATATGCCAATGAATGTTTCGTCAGACGCACTTAAGTATATATATTTATATATATGCTAGAAATCTGAAACAAGCTATAGTTACCCAACTTCTTAACTCCCTTTGAATGTAAATATATAATAATTTTTATATATCATAGAACAGAACAATGATGGAACTAAATCTCTGTCAAACAAGAAGTGAAGAAATAAAATACATTTGGTTAATTGAAAAGTGACGTCAGAGTTAAGATTGTGCGGTGTCGTACTTAATGCGCACATTATTCTCACGGAGAGTAAACTAAATTATTCGAAATAAACAAAAACATGCAAAACCACACGAAAACATATGAATGGAAAATTGTTAGAATTCTTGTAAAGATGTATACCATGAAAGTAGTGCGTGTCTAGCATTCGCAGCATGACAGTATGTTAAAGAAAATGATGATAAATCACATTACACCTTATAAAATTAAATCTAATATGGTAAGTAACAATTTTTTATCAGTTATGGAATTATCGTTATGAGAAATGTGATTTACGTGTGTTTAACATAAAGTTCTTGATGCATCAGAAACACTTCTTTTTCCTATCCTTCATCGAGGAATTAGTCCAATTGAAAAAGGAGCAAATCGATACAATAATAACTGGATTGACAATTCGAGCATGAAAGTAAATTCTTTTTCTCCTTTTCTCTTCCCTACTATTATAAATTATTTAAATCGCTCCATATTTGTATTATATTTTCAACCCAATTTCTCAAACAGAAGAATTTAATCATACGAGTCAGGTAAAAATGTTTTCCATTGAGAGACTACAGAACCTGACATTTTCTGGAATACAGCCATATCGACTGTATATAGATGTACTGAAGTTTCGTAGCAGAAGACCAAACGTGAATCCCATTTTGATTGTATACTGTGTGTGTTCATGAGTGGAAATACATTCCCACGCCTCAGCAAACTCGTTCTCTCTAAATATATAAAATCAAAACACAGTCTGGTTCATGAAGGAAAGAAATCGAGCCAATTCTTTGTTTTGACTTTATTTCCTCCATCCCGGATTTAATATTGTCATTTTTTCCATCTTAAAATATTGCTTTGAAGGAGGCAAGATGTCTTTCTTAACAAAGTCGCTGCAAGAACATTTCTAAAAGGAGCCTCTCATTAAAAGAAGAAAAGACGATTCTGAATAAATTATATTTTTTCCCGCACTTTTTCTCATACAACTGGCCCGGTCAAAATGCAAGCCAAATCACGGTACATTCCAACACAATATCATGCCTATTTCTCAGACTTAGGAATCAATAAACATCAGGCGGAATCAGGTATTTATCAACAAAGCACGTGATCTGACAATTTCTAGATACTGCCTCGCGACTTCTGTGTAGATTCACTGCAATGAAACAGCACTGAACGAATGAGAACTCTGTTTTTGTTCATACCCTTTGGCGTGCAGACGAAATTTTTTATCGTCTTCATTAATCAAAACCAACACCATTTGTATACCGTTGGGAAAATTCTTATTAATTGTTACGCAGTACAAAATGGAATAGTTGATTTTTGTTGTGCATTTTTTTATTACTATCTAGCCATGTGTGGGAATTTGAAGGCCACCCTATCAATACAAACGCTAATTCAGCAGACGAGTGTTATAAACTTTAAAATTATAATAATAACAAAGAATTCTTCACATTGACAAAGTCCACAAATCGATATTTTTGGAACATCAAAGTTCTCTACACAGAATGAAAAGTCTTTTTATAAAATGGTATTGTATAACCGTAATGTAGTATTATTAAATAGCCATCCAAATGTATTACACACTCGCATCAAAACCTTCTGATGGAAACCTTCCTTTATGTTACATTAGCTTCATGAGATAGGAGCATTGTTTGTACTCTAGGGACCGACCATTAACATATCTGGAAGGGAGAGGGTTAGCATACAAACAAACAAACCTAAACCCCAACCACCACCACCACCATTTATCGCAATTATATTAGTACAAACAAATTATCTTAGATAGAAGAGAAAGTAATTATCACGGTTCGAAAGAAAATCACAGGCTCCCCGTCCCTCCTCAAAAATTAAATGTTTCACTTTTCAGTGTACTTGACCGAAGAAATGCTTCAAAACCAGATTCAAGGCGTTAGGTTAAAAGCATTCGTTTCAAATATTTCAATGAGACTAATCAACTATTCGACGCAAGCTTAATATGTTAAAAAATATGAGTTGGAAGTGGTTAGCTCTGCAATAAAGTTCGAATAAGATTTAAGGTTAATTTGTGGTGAATGGAGTTTTTCTTTTTGGAGTATTAGCTACAGGTTATGAATAAACATATATGTAATGTCAGACAGTCAGTACAAACTACCAATACAACATGCATATATCAACGAAATTTTGGTAAGTAATAAAATATCTGTTCTTGAAAGGGAACCTCAGATTACTTATCAAAATACAATGTTTAAAAAAAAAAACAAAAAAAAACCCCAAAAGAAAACAAAAAAATTATTAGAGTTTTTCACGTTACGAAATAGATACGGATTCAGTTTAAATATTTGTTATATATTTAAAATTTGCTGTGACATAACCTAACCGTAATCTGAAGAATATACGTCTGCCGTGAGCAACGCTTGCTGGTTCACGATGGAATAGTTTGAGCCACACGAAGAAACCTGAAATTGCAGTTTTTTACCGGAGTGCTTCGGCAAAAGTCTATCAACTAGCTAAAACCTGCATGATCAATGGTCATGTGAGAATACTTTTTAATGCTGTTTTTACATAATACAAGCCAATATGTATACTCATGCAAGGATTAAATGGACCATTTTATAGACAGCATGAATAAAACGATTGCATAATAAACGGACGATGACAAGAAAGAGACAAAAAACAAATTCTCATTTGAAAAAATCTTTCTGATACAGCCTTATCCGCAGTTTCAAATAGAAGTTTTGTATCTTTGCCGTTGCAAAATTTCGCGTCTTATCTCAAGAGCTACGCATAAAGCATACATATAAAGTAAATGGTGATACAGTTTAATGTAAGTCGACGTACCATAACTGATGACACAAAGCTCATTGAAAAGAAATCTTTGGGGTTTTGACTTTTTGCTTTGGGTTTTACGCATTAAACCGCAAATCTGATTTTACGTCTTGAGCTTAAAATTAAACGTTGAGCTTTTCAAGTAACATTAAACGAGAGATATGGAAGAGGAAGTAAAATTCATTCAATGGTGATAAATCTGTGAACACGCTTCAGTTCTGTAAAAGGAAACAGTGGATGGGGGAAAGGTTTTGATTATTAAAGCTTTTAGAACTTTGTTAACGGAAGCATATTTTGTTTGATAACAAAATTAGAATTTAAATGAATATTTTAACGATATTTCAAAATAAATGTTAGCATTAGTACATATATTCAGATAGTATGTTGGAATAAAAATCATTAAATCTTGGATGAAACATAGCATTGGATAGAAATTCAGACTTTAGAAAACTGCAATAGTATAAAAAATTGAAACAATGATTTGCGTAGAATAACTTGTAAATATTGTTAATTCTTTTGCAGTTAGATTTGCCTACATGCATCCGAGACATGTTATTGTCTTGTTTTGGCAGTAGTTAAATTTCAAACTTACATATAGAAATATTAAAAGCAAGAAAAACTCGGCAAATATTGGTTAGAACAAATTTATGGTTGGCACAAAGTGATTTTGAGCACCTGTTGAATAATTATGTATACATATTCATGGATAGAATGATTTATGAATATAACGAGGCAGAAAATGTGCCATTAGAGATTGTTTATAAAGGTGTTTTACTGTACATTAAACCCTATCGTCTCAATGCGAGGACCAAACAATATAGAATTTTTAAAATATTATTGCATTCCTTCTTCGAGTATCTCGTATTTATTTCGTTGACCTTGAATACGCACAATGTTTTTACCAATTATATCCAACAATCATGAAATTTATTTTCTTTTCCTCGTCATGGTTCTCAAAAAGTAAAGATTTTGACATTTTCATTTATTTATACGTTTATGAGCTTTAAGTGCCTGTCAAGGTAAGTTTAAAGAACAGACATGAACATGAACTGGAAAACGCGTTTATTTTAAAGCATACCTGAATCGTCATGAAATAATTTTGTACGCGTATTTTGCGCGGGAAAGCACGCATTGAATTTTGCGCGTACGCAATTGAAAACATAATGAAATACATGTATGTGACTACATATGCATGTCATGGCTAAATAAATGCAGACATTTAAGAAATAAATTATCGATAAATTTATATGTAGCAAATACGTTTATTTAATGGATAAAGTCAATCCTCCAGATTATACAAAAGATACAAAACCACTGATTAGGTTACGACGTCACCTCTTCATTTTCATGTTATATCATAGCGATGCCAACGCTAATTTGGTATTTAAGATTATCGTCAACACATTAATATTGACTTCATATCTGGATAATAACAGATTGCTCAAATTTTTAGATTGACAGATTGATCTCGGTATTTTTTGTCTCTTTTGAAAAGCATAGTAAAGAAAGATACATTTTCAATAATGTTGACCTTTACAATCTGCAGAAGCTCGTATAAATTTTCTTCTGTAGGACAAGACTGACAATTTGACGGTATAACTCTTGATTGTCTTGAACGAATATGGTCATGATTTTAGTTCCACACATATATAACAGGGACAGTTTGGGATATAAAAGTATCTTTGGATATTTGGTGACTGCGTATTGGTTGTTTTAGATATCTTCGACAGATAATTAAGTATTACAATGTATGCAAGTCTGCAATCAGATTTAAAGAAATCCCCAAAATATTAAACCACACGTATCCGATTGTGGGAGCTTGCCTCCCCTACTTATGTTATTGACATCACTTTGAAGGCTCGTCTTTTTTTATATTGGCTTCCCCCAATTCCCACGAAGGAAAAATTTTGCGGATACCCATGCACTCTGATGACATTATTAGAGTACCATCACAACTGACAGAGTTGTGTGTTTCTAAGCTAGCTGCTGAAGTTCGCATTGACCACAGTCCGTAACTAAATTTCAATTATATAATTGTTACGAAAGGCAATACATACCTCGATTCCGTCTTAATCTAGCTAGATGTCTGTTAAATATCCGTAATTATTTATTACCACAGTTTAATCGCCTATGAAACTTATTCTCATACTTAGGTTCCTTCCACACTACGCTTGTTTACGTAGACAAAATTCTCTGCTATTTAGTCGATAACGTCATGCCAACCATGTTTTGCACAGTTATCCTCCTTGGTACACACCTCAGAGAATCGATGTGTTGCGTCTGTATTTGTGTATATAGAGTTGAGAACTTGAGGGAAAGTCAATAAAAGTTTTTAAAAACTGGTACGAAATTTTATCCCTAAGTCTTTCAACAACATTTAAGTAAACATTGAAATAGTTGTCAAAATTGATTCGAGCCTTAGAACCCGCAAGTATTTTTTTTCGAACAATATTTATCAAGAATCAATGTAAATACAATTTGAATAGGCACGCGGTATCTACATCTAGTCTTTATCGATATTTCACGCAAATTCTGTGAAGTTGTATGATAAATGTACTGAATGTATTGTTTGATATTACAAGGAAGTTCTCTGTACGTCTACAAAACTTTTTTACCTAGCATGCTCTGTCATGGAAAATTGTCACATGACATTCTTCCTGTTTAGAGTGCCCATGTATGTAGTTAACGTGTGTAGATCGCTAAAATATTCATGAACACTGCTTCTTTGAAAAGCAAATTAGATCAGTTGAATGTATCATACCGAGTTACATTAAAAAGAAAACTTCATAATACTTGTGTCAAAGCGAGTACTGACACGAGTATAATAAAGTTTTCTTTTTCATGTCATTATGTCGTATGTGAAAACCAAGATATTTGTAAAATGGAAAATGTTTTCACTAAAATAGATGAAAGTAAATAAGAATGCAGATAAAGAGCAAACACTGTTTTGCATAAATCGAAGGTTTTGAAGATAACTATCGCATTTAAGTTACATGTCACCCATAGTTTTACAGGGCTGAACTATGTGTAAACAAATATACGTATATTACAGCAGTACAATTAATCACAGGTCCAGGTTGCACTGAGAAGAGGTTAATTAGCTAAAAAGAATAAAGCTCAAATTGTGTCATCTTATGATATCTTAAAAAAAAATAATAAAACCGGTGCCTGGATTTCCTTTCACAGTTTACCGTCTTTACCCGCATATACGTCGAATCAAAATGCAAACATCACAGATCCGTATCTCTGGGTGTATGAAGTTTGTTAGTATCAATCAGTAAAACAAACAACATAGAGCCTGATCTGCGGGCACATTATGTGACTGCTGATCAGGGTGTATGTTGCATGCAGCTGGATTCAACTTAGAAGCAACAGACTTGCCAAACAGTACATTTCATTTTTGTCTCAAAGAAACCGTTACTCATCGAGTACAAAATTAAAAAGAATGAAAAGACTTTGAATACGTCAGTCACGATATTAAAGATCAGTAATTCAAGTTGATAACCTGTTTAACTGTTGTTATAAGACTGTATTATACACAGATAAAAAAAAACAATATTCTTGTTTGAGTGAGTTAATGCATAATTGCATATGGTATATTTCCATAACAATATATAATCAACCTTTTCAATTTACTGGAGAAGGCTACTGGCGGATCTGCTTGAATTATGGCTCGTTAAACAATGCAAATATCCAGTGTATTAAAAAATGCAATTAAAAAAATTGCTGATTTCTGCAAATATTGAGCGAGGAATCCAAAAAGTGCACTGAGAAAACGATGCATGTCATCTTTTTCTGGAATAATATTACACAGCATTAAGTCCTTAATGATTAAGCAAGAAAATCAACGCTACTTTCGGAGATGTTTCAAATCCTTTTTATGTCATGAAAATCGATCAATGTCTCGAAATATCCGGTTCCAACTGCACTGGTAGGATTTCGGATTATTACACACCAATCCTTGAAAATCATGGAAAATAACATCCCCGGAGGTTCGAATGTTATGAAAATTTTTTTCTTTTCTGGGAAGTGTTTGCAAAGATTTGGAATATTAGAACCGAAAAGCTTTTTACTACTCGATACCAATTCTCTGAAACTGAAGCCGGATTAGGATTCAACAGTATAAATCTGGATTTTAGAACGGCATAGGGAAGAGGGAGAAAATGTTATGAACTATCGGCACAAAGCTGTTTTTTGGAATAATATCATTGTCGGTAAATAATCTTAGAATGAAAAAACTGCGTTAAGTAGAACAATTACCTTGTCATCTATGTTTACTACCAAATGTCTTTTATAATTTGATATAAGATCTTTAAAAAAGCTTTAATGTATTTGAAGGCATCGTAAGTATACCTTGTAAACGGAATCTGCAGAGAGAGAGAGAGAGAGAGAGAGAGAGAGAGGCAGACTTTGGACATTTTCAAATTTAATTAATAATAATCGATTTTTAGAACATTATAATAGGTTTAGGAAACAATATCAACAACAACAACAAAGCATTAAAGACATTACAGTATGGGTGCCTTGTAACCAAGAAATTTACCGTATATTGTCGCCAGGCTATGCAACTTTGTATCATTGATTATATAAACACTGGAGATAAATCCCAAGGAAAGTGTACACATACCGTTACGATGAACCATATTCTTGTAGGTTACTTGGTGTATGTTCAATTTCAAGGTTTTCATCCAGCACAAATTCTTTTTCTCTCTCACTCCAGATTTCTGCATATTTTGTCCATTATGCATGAGACCGGAGGTGGGAACGGAAAGCAGAAAGGATTACGATGAAATAGTATACCATATTAAATTCATTTAGAAAAAGGGGATCATTAATACTTTTTATCGTTATTTTCATAAGTCATTAATGATTAATGAGTGGAAATTCATCACTGATCTATAGGCCTAGAACCACAGCACAGTTTCAAGGAAGTTTATATATGCGTATCATTGAGCCATGAGCGGATCACAATTTTGATATACCAATAGTACTGGTATATCAAAATGCTTTATACCAGCACTTTAAAAGCCGTGTTATTTTTTAATATATATATATATACACATACATACATACATACATACATACATACATACATACATACATACAAATCGAACAGGTTAAAACGAATAATTAGTTCCTAGCATGACTCAAACCGGTGTCTCAACTAATGATAACCCTACAGCCTAGCTCTCGTGTACCAGTGCCCTGGTTCTAACGGTAATGAGCTCATCGTTAAAACTGGATGGTGCAATGTCCTAGGTAAGGATTGGAGTCAGACACACAGACACACATATTCACATACACACGCGTGCACACGTAGCTACCATTGAGTCTGGAAGAATCCAGCAACACCTTAACTTAACATGTATTCATAGCTCATGGATCCTTTACGGCCGTCAACTGAGATTCTTACTTTTTAATAACATAAATACCGATTTCCATCTGAGGCTTAAGATACTATTTCTTGAATCAAATGTTTTAGTTTCAATCTGGAAATCACAAACAAATCAAGGCATGTAATCATATTTTGTCAGAGCGAAAAGTAAAAAAATAGAAATGTTGAGTCAAGAATGAGTAATCTTCGAATAGCATACACTTCCCGACTAAATTCTAGAATGCGTTTCGTAGGGGATATAAGAGACACAACTCGATCAGTAGTTGTAAGCCATTCTTCCATAGTTATTTCCCTTACACTTAATACCTCGCTTAATAAACTACAGCGTGTTTCTTCTCAGTACAGAATCAAACTGTTTTGCATCCTATATTATTCGTGGGTTTAGGGAAAAACAGGGACACATACTGTATGAGAGGGAAAATGAAAGTATGATGACATACGTACTGCGAGTAAAAGGGAGAAGCGTAATTCTAAATAAGTTAGATCAATACTGCGTTTGAAGGACGAGACAAACTTTATGCTAGAACAAAATAATTATTCAACAGCTTCATTCATGGTTAATCACAGCTTTCCGAAATCATTGGGAGCCACAGGTATACCAGTTAATGTGTTGAAATAATAATTCTTTTAAAAAAACAACTAATCAACCAAGCATCCGTATAATGACAAAAAATATGTACGCCTTTAAAAAACAACATTTCTTCAAAGTAAATCATGACAGCTAATCGATCGCCTACCGTAGGAAAATGTGATTTAGAATAAGCCTTACTCCAGGCAGCAGTCTAAAAATTAAATTATGCTTTATTTCAGGGGGAAATGATTCTTGACATTTCAATCAAAGGCTTACTTGCAGCAGTGTGTGAAACTCGCCAAAAAAATCCAGCAAGCCCTCAGGACCAGTAACCTGAAAATACTACTGGTGCTGTCTAGAACCAACTGGTCATACATTTAATCGTTCAAGAAGACAAAATGTAGTCAATGACTCAACGGTAAATTCAGGTAGACATTAATATCAACCCTTAGTAAGGTTATTTATATAATGAAACATGGATCATAAAGAAAAAAAAAAGATATTTATATCATATGTCCAATTTACTAAATTTTCTTAGAATTAAGCACAATGATAACATGGCCACTATTTACTGACCAGGCAAATGATGCTTACTATCCAGCTGATCCAGGTCTATACATAACACATCTAAAGACTGGGTATCATAACAATCTAACAATTGATGACCATTCTGAATTACAGTCTGAATAAGAATCAGGATTCTCATGCAATGACAAGTCATCTATGTCATTAGATCTGCGGAAAGATGAGAGTTACAGCAATGGACAGCTGGAACTGGATCAAATTCACCCACATCATCATAATGAAGCTGACGAGTTATAACTCGTTCAGCTCAGCATCGTGCATGATATCCGTGTCTGCAGGTCTGTGAATTTTCACATCCGCGTCATGAAATGTAGATATATTTATATAATTCAGACAGCCTCTGTATCAACAACGTTTCTACATTTTTATTTAGTGTAGGTATGTGATATAATCCGTTTAATGAGTAGACCATATTTGTTTACCTGTGACTCGCGATTGCTACCATAACTGCTTAGTCCGGTATGTTTTGTATATTTAATTTGTATTGTGTTCTTGACCTTTGTCAGTAAATGAGGATAGTGGTTTGGCTTACTTACCTAAAGCTGTTTACTGATATTTGATTTCAAGATTTAGCCTTGTTTATGAACTTAGAATGTTCTAGAAGCCTGAAATTGTTTACAAGCTAGTAAAGTTTTCCAGAAAATATTATTACATCATAGGTCAGGTAACAGTAAGTATATAAGGATGAGGTAAACAAAATTATTTATTCATATATTAAGATCAGTCTGCGGAATAATTTTAATTGTGTTCAGATATTATTTGAGAAGACTTAAAACTATTCATTGGAATTAATAAGTGATCCTTAAATTTGTTTAAACTAAACACTACTTTGTGATTATTGTAACTTTATTCAAAGAGAATATGGTTTGTATTATTGCGATACGTCACGACTCTTGGCATATCAGCTGATCCAAGACTACTGGTACATCAACACATTCAAGATTATTTGAATTAATTCGGAACATTCTATCTTTAAGACTTGTGATAAAACACTGAGGATTATTTGGGAATTAATTCACAATGCTGTAAGTTTTTCTTAAATTTCACCTTTGAACTTTGAGAAATAAATTTTTTTCTTAATTTTAATAAATTTGTTCATACTGTTATTTAGTTCAAGACAATAGAGTCGCAATACGTATCAAACACATGTATCAAATGTTAACTCTTCCATAACAATAGGACCAGCATCGCTGATTACCTATACACAGACCACTCTTTCTCAGGATAAAATTA
Source organism: Megalonaias nervosa (assembly GCA_016617855.1). Classification (NCBI taxonomy): domain Eukaryota; kingdom Metazoa; phylum Mollusca; class Bivalvia; order Unionida; family Unionidae; genus Megalonaias; species Megalonaias nervosa. Next base: position 46,096 of record JAECUM010010085.1, read on the forward strand.
AACTACATGTAGAAGTAGTGTTGCTCTGTATGTTTATACAAATGATGTTGAAATCATTCGTGCGCGAAAAGAATTCGGCAACTTTAACTACATTATGAAAGGCTCGCGTGAAAATTCACGGATCTTGACTCATATCATTCGCAGTGCTGAGCTGTACGAACTATAAGAGTATTATCACGCATCCTGTTTCAATAAAATACATTCCAAGCAAATTCCGTAACTTAACTATCGTTTTTGTTTGATAGTGTCGTATTCCTTTTGAATAGTTCTATTTTTCCTTTGCTGTGTTTGCTTTTTTAGCCTCTGGTGGCGTACATGCATCCAAAAATCTCAAGATGTTCACGTTGAGGATCGGAAGTAGTAATGTGTCATCAGACATCGCGTAGGAGAAGAACAGTCTTATTCGGAGTTCCATGTATCTGATCAAAGCAGATTAAACGCGAGATACTTGGGGGGTGGGGCAGGGTCCAGTTTTTATGTACAAATTTAATGTCGCATGCACCTGCCTAATATAAAAATTCTTTAAAATAATATTACATGAGTGAGGTCAAAAGGTCAATATTTTTGGATAGGTATTACGAAGCACAACATAATCATATCACACACTTGACCCGACAAGTCTACTGAAGTTCTTAGAATAAAATGTTTATGCACCCCAACCCCCATTGTATACATGCATTTTTAACATCCGAAGGCCATTTTTGACAGCATGTGGTGCTCACAGTGCAAGCGCAAGCTCTTTCCCTGGGTGATACTTTTGAAAAACATCGTGTACTAAATAACTTGATGCAGTTCAGAATAGTTGTCATCCAAGCCATTTTTTTTTTATAGATATTCTACTTGCCTTGAACCCATGTGTCCACTGCTATGGGTGGTTAGCTCTACTTCCTAGCCGACTATTGGTATTTCAATGGCTGCATACTGTGCAGACTATGGGAGGTGGACATGCCTCACATCAATTTCAAGAAAAACACAAGCCCGAAACACCTAGTTCACAAATATATCCATCAAATTATTACACAATAATAGCTCAAAAACTAACAATATGCTAAACTGGGCCCTGCCACCTAGATTCACGTGTAGTCTTCATGAACAATTCAACATTATATTTTCACTTGGCTTTTAATATTTAATATAATATCATGAAAAAGATCAAATTTGTAGATTAAATTTACCCGATATGCCTAAAACTCCAACTGGCCAGACGGACTGGCTGCTCGATTTTTCTCCAGTCCGCAGTGTAAATTGGCTGACATCTGACCGGCGGGCCCCCGGCAATTTCGCATGCTGCTTAATGGCCTTGACACCTAACCCAGAAATATGAAGCACAGTAAGGAATGTGTGTGTGTGTGTGTGTGTGTGTGTGTGTGTGTGTGTGTGCGTCTGTATGTGTTTATGTGATTTCGATTTTTAACGTAGCTTTTAACAGTTTTAGTAGTATCGCTATGATGTCTGCAGCGTGGCAGTTTATAGTGATGTCTAGCACTGGGACATCATGCCGCAGACATGTAACATAATTTCCCACCAGGCCGACCAGTCCTAACACTAACCGCTTAATGCTGAGCACCAAGCGAGGCTGCTGCTAGTACCATTTTTATAAGTCTTTGGTATGACCTCACGCACCCAAGGCGGACGCTGTAACCACTTTGGCCAACGGAGCGGTCCAATAAGGAATTGTAGGTTTCGGATTGTCATTTTTGACATATTCGGTGGTTTGGCGCCTCAAAGTTCTATTATTATTTACGTAAGTGTTCAAAGATCAATCGTTAGAAAACAATTATAAACAATTTGAAACCAGAGCCGATGAAATGGACATGGTTTTCTAATACATAATCACCGTATTTTGCAAGATCTATTAACATTAGATCTGTACACTTCGATTTCGTGGGTGGGGTGATTTATAATCAAGACACTGAAAACAAGTTCTTGTTTCTGTACTGATGTCAAATACAATTTTGTTGGCAGCAAAGAAATTTCTTTAAATTTGAACTGAAATTTTAAGCCCATGTCCGTGTAATAGGAATGGACCGTCCGCATCAGCTACTGGTATTAGTTGGACCGTGTACATCAACTATTGGTGGACCGTGTGCATCAGCTATTGATGGACTGTGCGCATCAGCTATTGGTGGACCGTGTGCATCAGCTATTTGTCATTGTCACTCATGATCTTTAAACCATATCATTATTTTTTTCAAGTATGTCTATTTGTATCTCCTGTAACAATGGAAACACACACACACACACACACACACACACACACACACACACACACACGTTGCCAAATATCATTCCGCTGAGATGGAATCTTATTGAACACTTCTCCCTCTCATAACTTTGAAGATTAATTAGACTAAACAAAAACCACATCATTGGAATGCAATCAACCGGTTTTATATTCAGAGATAATGCACAGTACTTTACGTGTTCTTCACCGGAATCTGGAATATTCAGTCATTTTCAACAATTATTTAGATCATAGTAACAATGGACACAATGCATTTATGCTACAGTTCATACATTCTTTGATTTCGTGAAGTGTCCTTTCAAAATTCTTTGATTTTGGGAAGTGTCCTTATTTTTTCTCTTTGTCTCTTTAACCTAATTTTATAAATACGAATAAATAACATTATTATACAGGCTAGAGAATTTTTTTATTTGCACCATACGGAGATTCGAATCCGGGCCCGGAAGGTAAACAGCACGTGTCGCCTTGTCTGTACGCACCATCCCTTACACCATCTCGACAAGCGCGTATCAATGATTCTATTATAGCATCTGTAACATTTTCTAACTGCTGTGCTGGGTCTACTAAATTGTAGAGTGCTCGTTGCAAAAGTCATATTCGTCTCTTTAATTTAATTATCATATTTAGTAAATACAATATAACATTACATTGCGTACCGCGTGCCTTTCAAAAGTCTAGTTACCACGGTTGGCACGCGTGTCATAGGCTGCCGACACCTGTTCTATAAGATATACTTTTTGATTATGGTATTTTAAAAGCACATGTTTTTAATTTATTTAAATACTCTAACAAACATTAAAACTAATCCTTGTTTAATTTTCATAGACAATTTATGCGATATAGTATCAAGTTATAATACATGGTAATGGGTTGGAAAAAGATTGAAAAAGGAAAACCAAGAAGACGGATTCGTCTCTATCACATCCCACCAAAGTGTATGTTCGAAGACAGAAAGATAAGTCGAATATTTCACATATTCGAATTTATTTTTACCAAAATATAAGTTAGAAGACAGAAAATTATGTCGAAGATTTCATATATTCGATAAATCTAGGTTTTTAAATGTTCAAATTTATTGCAACAAAATATATGTTAGAAGACAGAAAGATATGTCGAAAATTTCATATATACGAATGCATTGCACCAAAATGTACGTTAGAAGACAGAAAGATATGTCGAAGATTTCACATATTCGAATTCATTTTACCAAAATATAAGTTAGACAACAGAATGACATGTCTAAGATTTCATATATTCGAATTCATTGTACCACAATATAAGTTAGAAGAAAGAAAATTTATGACGAAGATTTCATTTATTCGAATTCAGTTTACCGAATATGAAATGTGGATGGTAGATGAACAAATTAAATGAATAAAACATTCAGAATATTATAGATAGTATCATATGTGCACCATGTTTCATTGAGATATCTTGAATAGTTCTGGAGTTATGTGTGAACCATATGTGATGAACAAAATAATTCCAACGTTAAAATATTGAAACTTTGAATGGAAAAAGACAAATCGACATCGATAATTTAATATGTATACCGAGATTCACATAGATACCAAGCACGGATTAAGGACGAAAGCTGAAGTCAATCAAGTATCGAGTCGGGTCGTCAAATGGAATTCCATTGACGTCATTGATACTTTGAATGTAATCATAAAAAATGTCAAGCAAGCACAAACAAAAATAATGATCATAAATGGTGTGTACATACCTGATAAGAAATCTGGAAATGTCAACACTGCAATTTACACTGCTTGATGTTTTAAAATATAAACGCTTTCACGGAAGGAATGTACAATCAAGATCAAGGTAAATTTGCATTTCATGTCCAGTTATAATATGAATTTCATATCCATCCATAAGTGAAACTGAAATCATTCTCGTTATGTTCCTTGCATTAAAGTCTTCTTCCCAATTGTATAACTTTCTAGTCATTATATGTCGCTTGTCAGAAAAGATTTTATATTTTTGGAGAATAATGTTTCCGGCAAATCTCGTTTATAGATAGCAATTACATAAATCTAAAAGCACGTAGTTCTGACGTCATATAAGAGAAATAAAAGTGTCAGATTAGTAGCAAATGTTTACTGTGACGATGCAAACGTTTCGATTATTAGATCAAACCACTACATGGAGAACTAGAGGATTTGAAAATAGCTAACCTTAATGACCATTCGCTTTCAAAATTATATCACTTTAAAGGAATTCACATCATGTTGATCACTGCTACTTAATTTGGACTTCTTTTGGGCGCGCGCGCGTGCGTGCGCGCGTGTGTGTGTGTGTGTGTGTGTGTGTGTGTGTGTGTGTGTGTGACTAGGATTTTTAACGTAGCTTTAACAATTTTTCAGTCATATCGCTACGACGTCTGCATTGTGGCAGTTTATAGTGATGTCTAGCACTGGGGCATCATGCAGCACACATGCAGTATCATGTCCCATCCAGTCACATTATCCCTGACACCAGGCCGACCAGCCCTAACATTAACCACTTAATGCTGAGCGCCAAGTGAGGCAGCTGCTAGTTCTATTTTTATAAGTCTTTGGTATGACTCGGCCGGGGTTCCACTTAGGCCACCGGAGCGGTCTTTTGCTTTAGTAAAATTTCCTTAAGCTTTAGTAAAATGTCCTTAAGCATCGTGACTACATTATCATAATTTGTGTTAGATTTCTTTCCTTTTTTTGCGAGTCTCGTCTGTGTAAATATAACTGTACATTCATTTTTGTGTATGGCATACTAAGAAATTCCGAGTTACCTGGAATATATTTGTACTGGCGGTTTATTGCATTTTAAAATTAGGGGCTTGGATATTCATAAACGTTTCTCCTGCTGTCTGCAAAAGCGTCAAATGTACAAAATTAAACAAAGATGAGAAACAGTGTCGATCAAATAAATCGTTTTATCAGATGACATTCGTTTCTACCAGAAAAGTACAAGAGCATTATAACTTCTTTCATGCAGCAATTATGTTCTGTTCTAAAACAAAAATAACCACAACAAACCTAAATCACTTAAATTTGTTACATCAAAGAGAACTCTGCTTTTCATTGATTATCAATAACGTCTGAAATAGCTTCTGTTCATAATAAATGTTGTATCATCTGTATCAATCCATTGCATCTCTTGCTGTTGTATTTGAGGCACAGTTTATGATGATGTTTAAAATAAATATTGTTTAAATAAATAATAATTTAAGAATCACTCTTCGCTGAGCATAAAAAGCATAACGAAAGCTTGACGGCATTCTCGAGATTTAAAACCAATAAATTGTTGAACCATCAGTGGCTTGCAATGCATGGAAGATATTGTGCATGTACGCCTTTTAAACTACTGCTTTGGATTTTTAATCTATGCATAGTGATGGATAGGTATTGAAAGTGTACCTTGAAATCGTTCAACAAATCGATTCGAAATTTTCCTCTTGTCTACAATATAAATTGAGAAAACACAAGTCCTTCTACTGGATGAGCACTAATCACTCGATTTATAATTGCTTCAAGAAGCTCGTAGAATCTGTCGTTTAAATGTTCTCATTGGAATGGTTCAATAAGGATCATGTAAAGATTTTATTGCCAAGTGGATGCTCCCATTTACCAAGAGGAATTAAGAACCGAATGCGCAACCTTTCTTGTGGTAATTGGGCTCCATGGAAATTATTGCATTAGGACCGGCTTTTAAAGAACTCTTGTCAGTGTGATAAAGCGTAAAGGGTCTTTATTTGTTAAGTCATAAATCCACCTTTTTATAGAAAGAATACATTTACTAAAAGACTTGTATTGATTATAGCCTGTCTTTATTTATGTGATCAAATACATCTGCTTCTGTGGGGGCCGAAGAAGAATGAAGCTATGACTAACCGTTTGAAAAGAATCTGAATGTTCGATAAGCACTTTTAATTAATGTGAAAGCAATGTTTATGAAATGTTTTAATCGTGGGTAACTCAGCATGAATATACATTACTTCCAGCATAAATGATATCGTATTTGGAACCCAAATGGTCAGTATTTTTACTTTTGTGTCTGTACAGAATTATGAAATATGACACTTCATAAAATAAAATTCAGGAATTAAATAAAAAAAAAAAAAAAAAACTAACACAATTCCATAATATTGGTTCAAATGGATTTCATTCCTTTGCTTCTTATAGTCTTTATATCCTAACAGAGTAATTATAATATGCAAGAAGAATGCAAAATAGAATTAAATGAAAAAATCAAAGTGCTCCAGATAAAGTATTTTAAAAAATTGTATGCATCTGTCGTCAAAGTAAATTCTTTGTGGAATATCGTTCATTTCAGCACCCAATGTAAGCTGGAAGAAAGACTAGAACCGACGTTAATTATGTATTTAGATATGTTTAAAACCGTATCGATTCAACATATGACGTTAAGTAAAATGTCAGTGCAGCACAAAAATATGATAATTGCAGTTGCATCAGTTAATTAATGGGGGGTGGGGTGGGGTGAGATTTCCATTGGTCAGAACATAACCATGTGATAAGACCCAGTTGCGTTTATTTCTGTATAAACTATACGGATAACTACTTTGCACAAATTTCTATTGAGTCACGTGATTAGTAACTGAGGGCGTTGTTTGCTGTGTGATTCGGCAACTGACAGTTGATATGACGATAAACTCACCAAAATAACCCCCAAAACGTTAAACTCTTAATTAGTAGGAAATATTTGTCTTTAAATATGATGGAATTCTGTTTTCAATACAGCACGGCATATGACAAAAACCCATAAACTTACACAGTTGAAACCATTTTATACATTAAGGAGAAAACACCACATAAGTATTTATTTTTATATCCAGAATAAAACACAGAATTCGTGTATCTCCCACATTTATTCCGCTTGTACATTCTTTTTGATCTAAAATATGATTAAATCGTCGTCAGAATATGCTTTGTTCATCAAAATATTTTACTGTTTTTTGTTGTTCTTTGTTTTAGTTAGTTTTGTTATAATCAAAGCTAATAGTTTCTGAGAACCACTTTTTAGTCTACAAAAATAAATATAGATATATATGTGATGTTAATAACATTTTGATGGAACATCTACGTAGTATTTAAACCTGTACCAGATAAGACAAAAATTGTGTGTGTCTGTGTGTGTGTATATATATATATATATATATATATATATATATATATATATATATATATATATATATATGACAATACGGCTACTGTTTGCCTTTGTCTAGTGGGGACAATACGGGTACTGTTTACCCTTTTCTAGTGAGGACAATACGGGTACTGTTTACCCTTGTCTAGTGGTACGATACGGGTACTACTTACCCTTGTATAGTGATACAATACGGGTACTGTTTACCCTTGTTTAGTGCTACAATACGGGTACTATTTACCATTGTCTAGTGAGGACAATACGGGTACTGTTGACCCTTGTCTTGTGAGGACAATACGGGTACTGTTTACCGTTGTCAAGTGAAGACAATAAGGGTACTGTTTACACTTGTCGATTGTGGACAATACGGGCACTGTTTACTCTTGTCTAGTGAGGACAATACGGGTACTGTTGAGGCATACTACCTATTTAGGTGGGAAAAAGCCATTAGTTGCCATTAAAAGCCACTAAATGTCACAATAGATACAATAGGTTACAAGCCAAAGAGTCGCTAATAGGTACTACTAGTTACTAATTAACAGTCACTGCTAGGCACAAAAAGTTATTAGCCAATAGACACTAAACTGAGCTACAAAAAATTCAGCTCAGGAATTTGAATCAATACAAGTATGTCAGTAATAGTTGTCGAAGATACAAACTAGATCTCAGCGGTTGAAACGAGTAAGAGCCATTTTGTAAAATGTATTAAATTTACTTCTATAAGTGCACTGAATAACGCTGCACACAAATCTAACAAAGACAAGGTGGTTAGGTGGTATATACAGTATACATAAATAAGCAATGGGACGAGATAAATAAAAATTAATAATTCCAAAGAAAAATAATTGATCAGTGCACAAATAGGAGAAAAGTGTACATTATTGAACTAAACGTAACTTGAAACAAGAAATCCGCAAAATATCAATGTCTACAACCTTTTCTAAATAAGACTAGAAAGTTTAATAAATTTGAAACGTGAATAAGTTAAAGAAATGTGTACAATGTAAAACATGTACCCACAATGGATTTTTATCCGAATACCAAAGGCAATTTGTAGCACAAAAATACGATATATGGCTAGTATGTACAGTGGAAAATAAAGAGATGTACGCCAATCGCTACGTAAATCTGAGGCAAAGTTTGGCACTAATACTGAATAAAGATACATGGAGATGTTTATTTTTATATTCTTTATTTTTTAAAAAAAAAAACGACAGTGTTTTAAGTCATATATCGAGTTCAGTATTAGTCAGAGACATATAATCACAAGCTATTTCGAGAAGAACTTCTTTAAATTGACGATCAACTCTGCATTCTGAAAACAAATGTAGAATTCCATGAACACAAAAGCAGTTAAAATAACTATTACAAATTCCAGAAAGAGTTTTATTTATCCGGAGAATAATAAGGGATGGAGATTTGAATTTAGGTAATGTTGACAAGAGACGAATAATACTTGGTAAACCAGTATCACAGCCAACTGACACAATAAAAAGGTAAAAACATATATGAATGCGGCTTCTTATGATCAGTGCAGATTCATTGTGTATCTACGTTGAAAGTGAGAAGGTTTACAATGAAATTTTAAAAACATCAAAGTTTGTGATACTAGCAACTATCTAAAGGACAACGTGTTTGGTATCCAAGACAAGCTGAAACAACTAAAAAAGCCGTAGATAGCGAGCCAGTGGACATTAAAATAGCGTCAACAATGACATGAAATGGTGAGAGTAGTGAAACACAAAATTCAAATGTAGAGTCTGTGCAGAGCACAAGGTGTTATATACGGCTTTAAATCTCATGCATGAGCAACCAAAGTTTGCTAAAATATTTGATGAGATAGAAGTCAGTGAGATGGATAGTAAATTTATATCTCTGAAATCGATGCACATGTGTTATTACTCCTTCGAGTAATAGTAAATGAGTGAGACTACACAAAATTTAAATCTAGAATGCAGATCGCTGAATATATAACAGATCAGCCTGGCACCTAGTTAAAACCACATCGTTCGTAGTCTACCAAGCTTCGTTCTATTAACATATATGTGAAGTTTTAGGTGAAACATTGTCCAAACGTTAAACCAAAGGCAATCGAGCCTGACTCACACAAAAACGACAAAAACAAATTAATAATATATAGAAAGCAATGCATGGAGCAAATCAAATCACTATTCAACAAACATAAAAAGGAATTTTATATCTGTTACATATTCATTCGGTTTGAATACCGATTTTCAGGAAATCATTAAAAATATATATGTGTTGATTATTTAACTCATAATTGATGGACTTTTAGTTCATTTACGCAGTATAGAATGTGAGATTGCTGTTTAGTAGATTGTATGCGCCATCAAATATGAGAATTTCTGACTCACCTTATGTTATGGTTTGGTAAAGTGGTAATAATAACAATGAAGTTAAGTTGCAATTAGAGCAGAGTGGTTGATGTCCCTGGGCGAGGCACTTTACTCCAATTGCCTCGGCACTAAATAACGTATTTGTGCTGCTGTGCCGTAAACCAAACCCCCAAAATGAGATGCAAGTATCGTTCTTCACTGGTTGGCAAGAAACCAGGAAATATCAGAGAAAATATAAATCAATCTCTGGATTACACTTAATTAACATAGTGGTATACCTAGAACAACACGTATCTGTCACAATGGTTATTCACCACAAAGGGTGTGCATTAAAACGGAAACCGTTTAAATATATTACCGATGCATTATGAGTTGCGGGTGGCTGAATGGTCCAAGGCGCTCGCCTTTACATATCACTGACATCTCACCTCTGTTCACGTGTGTTCGAGTCTTGGCTCAGCCCAGAAACTTGCTAGTACATTCCCGTGGTCAGTAGTCCATCCTGGGATTTTCCAGGGTTCTTCCACATGTGTACGGGCTGCCATGTATAGCCTATCATGTGTTGAAAATTGGCGTTAAACCAGCAAACCCAAACCAATTACCACTGCATTACACAACTGCCTTTTAGGTATGGTCATGTTTACTATAAATGGGGTAACAAACAACACCTGGAGTAGCTAATTGTTCTGAAGCATCATTTCAACGGCATACCGGTGTAAACGGTACTAATATGTCATAATATGCCATATCACAGGAGAGTAGGTATATTGACAACAT